>JADOBS010303669.1:0-21712 GCA_015708375.1 Cydonia oblonga | reverse complement strand
GTCAACACGTGTCGCGCTGTGATTGGCCTCCTGGTTGGAGGGAGATTCTTGTGGATCCTTGACGGTATAATGTTGACCGGTGCTCAGTAGTTTCGGGATTGGTCAAGTATGGTACAAACAAACTTCACACATGGGACAACATGTTCTGATACCATGAAGAAAGTTGATGTTCCACCATAAAACCAATTGGCAATATGATGAGCATTCCAACCTTTTATAAACCCATGCAATGTCCCTTCTCTCATCAATATGGAACTCACTCTCAACATCTCAAAAGAGTAGTTTATCGTGATGAAACGGCAACTGATTTTTTTTATTTATTTAAAAAAATGTATAGAAGGTATATTCACTAAATACGCATGAATGAGGGAGAGTTACATTGGTGTGACACTTGCTTGCATTTTAAAACTCATCAACTTTTAATTTTTGAATTTAAATTTTTATCCAACAACTTCTGCTCATGGCTTTTACAAAATTCGGTTAAAGTTATATGTTACGGTCGATTATTTAAAAGAAATAAAAGTTATGGGTAACTCTTTTATGTTCCTAAGTAAACCTCATCATTCTTATTGGTAAGGTATCTTGATTCATTAATTGTAGAAAACAAAACAGAAACAAAATCTGGTATCAACAAAGTAACATAAATAGAACCAAAACATACATATATGGTAAGATATGATATCTTCAAAAATGCACACTCCAAAATCCATTATTTTTCATATTTTTCACACCAAACAATCCCTAATTCTCCCATTAAGGCAATAAAAATCTAAACTTTGGCAAGAAATCCGAAGCTTCCACAAGCAACCATTATAAAAAGCAAACAACTTCCTCCAAAAAATCACAATTTAATCTTTTGACTTTGATTTTGGAATTTTAGGATTTTAGGAATTTAGAACTTCCCCCCAAAAGAGCATAAAGTTGGTGGGACCCAAACCAAATTCCACACCAGTATTTCTCTCTCTAGTATTTTCCTTGGATTCTATAGCAAACGTGCAAGGCGCTGAGAAGAGAACCCCACCAAACCAAAAACCAGAAGAAAACTTGAAACAGTTGCTTGCTTGCTTGCACGATCTCTGAAGCAAAACCCCTCACACCCAAAAAGGAAAAGAGCAAAAAGCAGTGGCCTTTCCTCTCCTCTCTCTCTCTCCCTCCCTCCTTTTTTCTTCCTCCTCGAGCAGTCCTTTTTCATTCGTAACCTTTTTCATTCGCTTTCTGGTTGAATAGCAGACTATCAAAAGGTATGCTCTCTCTCTAGGGGCTTCTGAATCTGTGAGAAGTACCCTATTTCAATCACTTTTTGGCACAAAATGCTAGATGGGTTTTATTCTTTGACACAAATCATGAACTGGGTTCGATTAAATTTGTGATTTTGATTATGGGTTTTGTGTAATCGAAGCTTTCACTGAGCTCTCAGTTTTGGGTGCGTCTTTGTTTTCATAATCCTTTAGAGGACGTGGGATTTTGAGATTTTCTTTCTGGGTTTTGTTCATTTGGCTTGCTTGGTTGTGAAGTTTGTGTTTTTTTCAATCTTTAACGGATAATATGATGTGCCTTTCAATTTCTGGCTATGGTTTTGTAATTGGCTACTTGCATAAGGTTCTGATCTTGTGGTGATCAATGATTGCTTGTGTAGTTGGAGGTTTGAAGCTAATTTTCTGTTGCTTCATTTAGTTCTTCCCTTTGAATGCAACCCAAAAGTTGCTGCTTTTTAGTTAATATCATCTCCCCATCATAAAAGTTAAATGAATTACAGCCTTTTCTGGGATTTCTTCCTCATCCGAATCGTAATTTTTTGGCATTGGAATTGGTTGTTAAGGATTGAATTGTTTGATAATTGGATGTTAATTCAGATTCCAACCGATTTTAGTTACCGATTTGTTCTGTTAATCTGTTTCTTTTTTGGTTTCCTCTTACCATTATTATCTTGCTAGTACTTTCAACTGTACTTCATTACGCAATAACAAAGTAAGTTTTAAATTCAACAAAAATTGCGAAATCAACTTGAATATCTAACGTTGCTGTCCTTTGTATTGAATTGGATTAAGATGCCATAAGTTTTAAATTCAACAAAAATTGCGAAATCAACTTGAATATCTAATTTTATATTTATTGTGGGGTAGATTACTGTTTATTTCACTAATTATAGGTGCAGAATTTGGCCCTACAGATGTTCGTAATTTGATCTCAATGTTTTTAACTCTTACCAAACTGATTTAATGTATGAGTATTAGTGGCCGTGTAAATGTGTAACCTTTTATCCCTTTCACCAGGTCGACACTAGTTAAAATTCTTCCTTCTTGAAGCTATCTGCAACTGCTAATTGCATTAAGACGTTTACACAATCTGGTTGTCATGAATAGTCAGTCTTTGATCTGCAGTCCCATACATTTTGCACCGTTATAATTTTGTATTTTTGCTGGTTTTCATGATTATCTGTTCTAAGATTTGTCTGAAATATCTCACTCCTTCAGTCATTCCGATGGATGATTTGAGCATCAATTTACCAGTGACCCGTGAAACAACTAAACCAGAGGAGCGTAATCCAAGAAGGAATTCTACAGGGAAAATATTCTCGTTAAACACCGGAGAAAAGATTCCTCATTATCTCAGAGCTTCCACTGGTTCCTGTCATGACTACTGTAAATATGGGAGGAAGCATGAAGAGGAAGTGAAGGCAAAATGTCCTATAAAGTTTGTACCAAGAAGGCTTCCAACAAAATCACCTAGCAACCAAAGTCCAGAAGAGAGTATGGTTATTCCTGAGAGGAAGAATGTGTCGGTGGTCAAGATCAAACCCTCGCCTGATTTGAGTACTCTTTTGCCTGATACCTGTAACATTACCAAGCAGCGAGTGTCAAAAAAATCCATTGACAGCCAAAGTTCTGTTGGGAGTGAGCCTCTGGCCGAGAGTAAGAAGACATCATCAGCCAAGCCCAAATTGCAATCCTGTTTGAAACCCCATGTCAACACTGCATCTAAAACCATGAAGCAGGAAGTTTCATCCTCTCTTGATTCCTGTTCAAAACCCCATGTCTCTGCTGTGCCTAAAGCCATGAAGCTGGAAGTTTCACCATCTCCTGATAAACTGAAAGTCTCTTCAAAGAAGGGTTCAATAGGACCTAAGGAAAAGAACTTGTTTGTAAAGCATGTCACTTCTTCGAAGCTCAAATCTTTGGCAGTGAAGGAGTTTCCATCTCCTGATATTTCAGGAGGTTTAACTGCTCTGAGAAACCGTGATTCATTGATAGTCCGAAGGACCGGGACCTCTTTCAATATAAAATATTCAGCTTTGAAGCAAGTGTCTTCTCCTGAATCTGCAGGAGGTTTTAAAGGCAAATCTAATAGTGATGGTAAGATAGGCAAGAGGGCTGGAGCTTCTGTAGTGACTTTGAAGAAAGTATTGCCGTCCCCAAGAGCATCACTGTCCCCCAAACCTTCTCTCAGGGGAGTCGCAAGCTTAAAAGCACAGAAGAACAGGCCCGTGAACGTTGTGTCTTCTCTTAAGAACCAGAACAAGATCAGGAAAGCTCAACCTAAGCAAGTCAATGACAAAGAGGTACAGGAGAAGACCTTGTATGTCATCAAGGTTGAAACTGAGAACAACGAACCTCTGGAATCTGATCAGAACAAAAATTGTGAAGTTGAACCATCACCACCTTCAGTGTTGTCGACATCACCCAAGTCAGTATCTGTCCAAAACTCTGAGCCCTCTTCATCCCTTGAAGGCGAAGATGAAGGGTCAGGATATACAATGAGTGAAACAGAAGCTAGCTCTTTCTCAGAAGACAATGAAGTTGACTATATTGACAATTCAGAGATCCTAGGCAAGGATGGCAAAGGGAAACCCAGAAAGTCAGGGATGGTTTGCTCTGAAGACAAGGATGGCGAAACTTTAAAATTCAGGAGGGGAAAGATTGTCGACATACAATTTGAGAGTACTAATCCAAGGAGGCTCAAATTTAGGCGAGGAAGAGTGTTGGGAGAGAACCAAAGTGTCAAAGCTGGTTCCTTCAGGCGAAGCTTTAAGAAGAGAGGTGTTGATGCTGATACAGTCAGTACCGAACCTGGTGCAGAAAAGGTTGTTTTGAGACATCAAGATGTTCAGGGAAAGAAAGATGAGAAAGGTTTGTTTAACAACGTGATCGAGGAGACAGCAAGTAAACTCGCTGAAACCAGGAAGAGTAAGGTCAAGGCCTTGGTTGGTGCTTTCGAAACAGTCATCTCACTACAAGAGCGCAAGCCTTCTGCAAATGCCGTTGCTTGAGTTGGGAAAAGAATAGTGGGGAATAAACCAGAGCTTGTAACGCGAGTTAAACAAGCTTATGGATGTGCAAAACTGTAAAGGTAGATTGCTTGAGTTGGTGTCAGACGGCCTCGATGCAGATTTGAATTCGAGTCTAGCATGCTTAGAAACTTAACATACCTCATTTGGTTTTTGTGGAGAGTATGCATTTTCTTCCTTTTCTCTTGAGTTTCATAACAGATACATGTTTTGAGTCTTGACTGTGAATAAAACAGTTATAATCCTGCTGATCGGTTGTAATATCGTTTTACTTTGTTCTTAATAAAGTTACTATTAACTGTAATTATGGTTTTTTACTTTGTTGGGTTCGATTTTTGGTTGATTTTAACCCGCCTAATCTTTTAAAATAAGTCAATTTACCCTCAAGCCAATTAATCACATCTTCATTTAGTTTTTCCTACTTGAATAAAAGAAAATAACCTTCAAGTTGACGGTATAAGAATATGCACTCACAACCAAATTGAAAGTCTAATAAGATGTCACAATAATGTAACGAATGATTTTCACACGCTAATTTTCTCTTTAAGCACGACATTGCTTATTTTGATTGTCACTTAATTTGTTTAATATAAATGCCTAAAAAAAAAGGTGACGTTCTAAAGAGAATAAAAAGCATGTGAAAATTAATTAACTTTCAAAAACTATGACATAATAGCGTTGTTTAAAATATTAGTATCGGTGAAAATATCGATATTGATATTGGTTGTTTTTCGATAAAAATGATGGAAATTTAAAATGAAACCTTAGGAGTGTCGTAAAATATTTTTAGTACGTGCATAACGCCTGTAATTCTAAAACTATCTTTTATAGGCGCGTGAGCTTATGCATGAAGACTAGTAAATTCTTAAAAAAAAAAAGTAAAAGCCAAAGCTTTCATTTGTTTTCTTCGCCGGGAGGAAAATTGTGCTGGAAGAATATTTCTTTGGCGCCTTTTGCGGGGAAATGTCAAACTTTCCACGACAGGAAAACCGTAAAAACAAAGGGCGTCGCTTGTCTTTTCACGACTGAGTGGTCCCCACTGCACAATCCACAAGGGCCGCCACCTCCGCCTCTAGTACGTGGCGCGACGTGGTTCGGTTGTCGCCCCACATAAAGCACCGGGCCGGTCGCTGTAACATTTTCCCACAGCAAATTGCAAATTCTTGCGTCTTGGAAGCCAAAGCCTTCGTCTTTGTAGTCTCTCTCTACCAGATACGATTTCGGGTGTGCTATCAGTGCCTCTGCCACTGTGTTTTTCTCTGGACGATTTTGCCCCTGAAGCAAACCCAAATTTTCCCACTGCTACCTTTGTTGCAGAATGTAAATTTCTGCTGGTTTTGATTTCTTCAATTTCTTTGCTTTCTTCTGAAAACCCTAATTTGTGTTCGATTTTGCAGAGTTGGGATTTCTAGGGGTTTGGAGCCATGGCGGAAGGGGGTTTTGGAGCTGCGGATGTCTGATGTACGGCGACTGATGAAGCTTCCTGTATCCTTATGAGGTAACGGCTGAGATGAGAAATTGGGTCTCCATTTCGTTTTAATTACGATCTAGTCCACTGCGAGCTGCTTTCACTGCGTTTCAGTGGGTTTTGATATGACCAAGGATACTGCAAGTCCTTAGCTTTTCTTTAATTTTGGGTTCTTTTGCGCCAAATTTGTAAATTCCGTACAAGATTAGTGTGGATTTTATCTGGATTGAGTAGTTGCTTAAATTTGTTTTCGATTTTGTCTGAAAGCTTTGATATTTATATGGTGGACTTGCGGATCTAACGATTTGGAAATGAGTGACATGCATTCAGAGTTCTTGTTGCTAAGATTTTATCTGGATAATTATTGATGCTCCGAAACGCATGTAAATTTTGAGATCTTAATGTTAAAAATTGAACATGTGTCCCGCCATTTTGCTGATATCGATAGTTTGAGCATGCATATGTTATTTTTATAGCCTCATGAAATACATGGAGTTGAGTTTTCAATCTCACTAGGTGGGTGAGATGATTCCGTAGAGCATTTATACTTTAAATTGGATAGTGTTTGTTGCTGCGAAATACCTATAGGTTCTCAGATTCTATAGTTTGGATGTGTGCGTGTTCACAAGGATTTTGAGATTATTGTTTTTGTCAATCTTTCTAGGTGGACAAAATGATTATTGCAAAGCAGTATCGTTGCATACACTCAGCAAGTTGTCAATGCACGAAAGGGCATTTAAGTGAAGAAGCGATATTCCTTGTATTCCAACAGTTGAATTGGAATCCTAAGTTGATTGCTACACTTTCCCTTGTCTGCAAATGGTTTGATGATCTCGCCAAGCGTGTGCTGTGGAAGGAATTTTGCCGAACAAGAGCACCAAAGATGATGCTTGATCTTCAATCTAGTGGGAGTCACAGTGTAGATGGGAACTGGAGGGCACTTGGGAAGCTGCTTATTTACTGTACAGGATCTAAGAAGGGTGGCCTCTTTAACACCATTCATATTCCGGGTCACTTTGTTTATAGGACCAGGTTTTCTAGGACATCAGGGAAGAGCTTTCTTTTACCGCAATGCAGAACAGATGTCTTGTATGTCTCTGACCCCTGTGAACATCTTGACCAAGGTGAAGAGGGAGATGTGGGTTTTTTCCGCGGAGTTTTCAAGTCCTTCTCAATGTCCAAGGTTCGGAAGATGTTGATTAAGAAGGGGGCCCAACTTCATCCGACAGAGGTGTGCCCATACTGTAAGGCTAAATTATGGAGCATGTTGCAAGCCAAAATGATACCGCAGAGTGCCAGCTGCAGATTGGGAGCTTATGAGGATTGCGTTGAGTATTTTGTTTGCCTCAATGGACATATGCTTGGGATCTGTACCCTGCTACCTTTATCCGATTCAGAAGAAGCATCTGAGTTGGAGTGATAGTTAAAACAAAAAAGAGGTACTCTTTTCCGCCTAGAACTTCTACATTTTTGTTCTTGGAAATCAAGTTATTTCTATGGGGAAATTGAGAATTTCCTGTTGGATGATATGGACGCAGTCCATATAATTTATGTTTTACAATAACAGCCATTTCCTGTTGGATATGGCAAACCTAGTATTCCAATATGCGAAAGTTGCGTGCCAATGCACCTTGTTCATTAAGAAAGAAAACAATGAGAGTATGTTTCGGTACTTGCTTTAGGATCAGCTCAATCAAACATTCTTTCCACACCAAGTGACTATTTGCCCTTCGTTTTGCTGGACTCGTGATATATCTTTTCCTCTCCCTTATGTTTTGGGCAGGTTTCCTGTTATTGCAAGCGTAGGTTGGGAAGGTCAGATGTATCGTGGGCGGAAATCAACCATTCAATCCCATTGAAGCGTTGAAGCTCAGTCTCTGCCCGGACCTGTGGTCTACTGTGGAAGTGGTTAGGCCGTTTCTTTTTCAATTGCCCTTTAAATCAAATGTAGTCACTGAACCATGTAACAGGATATGTACATTTACGCATATAGGTCTGGTTTGTGCAATAATATTACATATTTGTTCGTGACTTAAACAATTATCGAATCAGCTTAGAATTTTCTCGTCGCGTGATTTCCAGATGTTTGAGTTGCGTAAAATGCAGTTCAAAGATTTAAATTACACATCACAGAGGACGGAAAATGATTAGAACTCTTTCCTGTATTCGATCTGGGGTACATCTGGTTTAAGAGTCGGATTATGCAACCTCTTTAAGAGAAGATTAGCAACGTAAGGATACACGATCAATCTCGTGTTCCGGTTTCATGTTGCTTACATACCAGAATCAGGTTGCGTAAAACCAAAGTGACATAGTACGTTATATACACCAGACTCTATTCCGCTCATTCCTCTGCTTCAAAGTCCAACCCCGAAATTGTCATCCTACCGATGTTGCTGCAAAATTGAAGTCTCCAGTAAGGGCATGTACAAGGCATACAAAACTGAGAAACACTTGACAAACAAGCAACTTTTAAAGAATAACCGGCATATGACTATACAGAAGTACCCCGAAAACCTAGAGCAAAGGCTTGCAGAAACTAGAAAGTAGACATTCCTCGAAACAAGTTCATCTCTGGAACGTGTTCCGAAAGATCCTTTACAAAGAAATACATGCCAACTTGTATTCTGAGAAGCACATTCAACGAAAGTTTCTCTAAACAGATGCAGTGATGACGCTCGACGAAGCAGTGGTCTGATTAACAGAAGTTGTTTGCAAGGGAAATGTAGGAGAAATATAGGGAATAAAAGCCTTACACAACGGCATCGAGGCCGGTTAATTTGGGCAGAAATTTCCTGATATGATCTTCCGCTGCTGCATCGGATTTCAGCGTCTCACAGTTGAAGGAAACCAAAACCTTGTTCTTCCCATGCTGCTCTTCAACTAGATCCACAACATCCTCCTCCCAACTGCCCACCAATGAACGCAAACAAGGGGAAAAATATGTCACCTCCGCGAAATGATCAATCCCGAAGGAGTAATTTATAAACGAAAACAGAAATTCACAAAAATGAAAAGAAAAAAACTACTCAATTGTATCAAACTCTCAAGCGCAAAAACATAAAAGACTAAAAACGAAATAGTTATCAAACGGGTTTGTTCATCCAAGGGCTTGTAAAAAAGATCAGCAAGAAAATATAAAAAGGGTTTACCCATGAGCATGATCAATGCTCTGCAACCGGGCAGCATCATGGCCTCTGCACTCCACAACTACAACCTTTTCTTTCTTCCTCTGTAAATATCCACACAAAAAAAACCCATAAGATTAAAAAAATATGAAAAGGGTAAATTTTACAGAGTAAAAGAAAAATGTAAAATCCATCGTACATTGAAATCTATGATTGCAAGCTTGATCAGACGGTAATCCTCGCCCCTGCTGCACTCCTTTTCACATGCCAACTCTGGCCAACGCGGTAAAGAAAACTTCATCAGCATCAAGCATCGCAATTTACAGTGAATCAACAGATGAAGGATTTACCGGTTCCCTGAAGGCCGAAGCAGACGTTAACGGAGTCCTGGCGGCGGATGAAGTGGCCGGAGAGGGACCCACATGGTAAAAGTGCTATTGAGGCCACTCCTTCCATCTCCTCCCCAAAGTTCCCTCCTTTTGATTCCTCCACCACCTCCTCACCCCTTTCACCTGCCACCAAAAAAAGGAAATTTAACAAAAATTAATAACAAAAAAAATTTAAAAAATGGGAGTTTACCCATTTGTTCTTGGAGCTCGGTGGGCGGATTACCCATTTCAATTTGTCTTCTTCGCCTTGGGCTTCTCAGATGTCAAATTTCTGCACTTTCTCGAGAGTGTCAAGTGTTGGCGCGGTACTACTGAACTACCGATCTGCAATTTTGCACTCAAATATCAAACAACGGTCCGACTGTTGATTAATCCAACGGTACAGACTACGTTGGATTGTTCGAACGGCTCGGATGACTCGCATCTGATCGAAGCCTTGCGGAGAAGGTTCTTTTTACAGCTTATTACGTAGGGCAGATGATCACGTGATTAGTCAAGGAAGGTCACGTGTCTGATTAATCAAACGGTAGTCTGTCGCTCAAAAGACACCGCACGAACGTGTTTGATCGAAGTTTATGCGTCCCACCACAAATCAAAGAAATTTGTAGCTCAAATGCTTACCAACAGTGGTTTAATCAGAATTTTCAAATAAGAGAGTTATAAAGCTTCAAAGGATATTTCGTCGCGCACCTAATAGACACCTGTCAATTCTTGTCAACATATGTAGAATGTTTATGCCAACATACGTTGACAATTACTGTTATTGTAAAGGCTTGTCTAGGTTGAATGCAAGATACGGTGAAGTAATGTTAAAGACCATCAAGGATTTTCAACTACAACATTTCATACAAGAAGAGAAAATGAAGACATACGATCGAAGAAATATAAGAAGTAGGAGGAGATTGTAATTTAGTATCATAGATGTTTATAGGGGTTAAACACAATATACAAACAAATATATATGGGGTTTTTGAAGTTGTTAGGATCAAGAACAACTAATGATTCCATGCTGACTCTGCTTACAAATATTTACTTTTACGTACAAAATAGTAGTTACTTACACTTAAATGTGACAAAAGTTATAAATCAACACTGCGGAAACACCTTTCTCCTAAACACGCGATCGTGGGTTGAACTCTTGTTTTAACCATCTGCGCTCTTCGTTATACCTCGGTGAAAAACGGCATCAAGAAGTCGGAAGGAAAATGCAGAAAAATTTGAGCAATATAAAGGCTTCACAGTTCTGAAATGTCGGGAAATCGGAGAAAATAGCATGTCGGAAAATCGGGGAAAATACTAATATGAACACGAAGATTAAAGCATGTTTAGAAGTTTATATTCTTGGACAAAAAAACATGTAATATATAAGAGAAACATTGTCATCGTCTATCGAGTCTCCGAGAAAGCTTCTTGGTTCTCTGTAGCCGAAGATTCTGAGTCCGTTTCTATCGTCCTGAACACTAGCTTTTGCTGGGGGAGCTGGCCATTGGAAAATGCCGTGACCTCTGTGTCTATAAGAACAGTGTCTTCCTCCCTAAATTCTCCTCTCAGTATGCCCTTGGCAAGCTCGTTTTCGACATATTGCTGTATCACCCGCTTCACCGGCCTAGCACCGTAGTTTGGATCATACCCAAGACTTCCGAGAAGCTGGATGGCTGCATCGCTCACCTTGAGCTT
This sequence comes from Cydonia oblonga, assembly GCA_015708375.1. Lineage (NCBI taxonomy): Eukaryota > Viridiplantae > Streptophyta > Magnoliopsida > Rosales > Rosaceae > Cydonia > Cydonia oblonga. The sequence continues at coordinate 10,765 of JADOBS010303669.1, read as the reverse complement.
CATCTTCCGGTCTGCAATTCTCTTTTGCACTCGGTCCAACTGCGATAAAAATGTACAAGATGTGAGCAAAAGATGATGCTGTTATACCAAAATATACGTCAACAACGGAGTTACTGAGCCAAAAACGTTTTGGGAATTACCTGTAACTTGACAATACGGCTTATCTGATCACGGTCCAGGGGCTGGAAAACTATGTACTCGTCAACCCGGTTCATGAACTCCGGACGGAATATTGATCTTGCAGCCTCCATTACCCGCTGCTTTATAGTTTCGTAAGCCAACTCCCTTGGAGTGCTGTCATCGTCAGCGTTTAGTATGTACTGTGAGCCCACATTTGAGGTCATGATGATGACAGTGTTGGTGAAACTCACGGTGCGACCCTGCGAGTCAGTTATTCTCCCATCGTCTAAAATTTGAAGGAACACATTGAACACATCAGAATGTGCCTTCTCTATCTCATCGAACAAAATAACTGAATACGGCCTCCGGCGAACCACCTCTGTCAGCTGTCCTCCCTCCTCATACCCCACATAACCAGGTGGAGCTCCTATCAATCTCGAAACAGCATGCTTTTCCATGTACTCACTCATATCGATTCTTACAAGTGCTTCTTCTGTGTTGAACATGTAGGAGGCAAGGGCCTTAGCTAGTTCCGTCTTCCCAACACCAGTGGGACCCATGAACATGAAACTAGCAATTGGGCGATGAGGATCCGAGAGACCTGCCCGAGACCGCTGAATAGCTTCAGCGACCGATCTCACCGCAGGATCCTGACCTACAACACGTTTATGCAGCTCATCCTCCAAATGTAAAAGCTTCTCCCTCTCTGATTGTTGAAGCTTGGAAACAGGAATACCGGTCCACTTACTTACTATTTCAGCAATGTCACTTCCAGTAACTTCCTCTCTCAGCATGGACTTCCCAGACCTCATATACTCATCAAGCTCTTTTTCTGCACCACCGAGTTGGCGCTGCAAAGAATTCAGACTCCCGTACTTCAACTCAGCTGCACGGTTGAGATCATACTCTCGTTCGGCTTGCTGGATCTCAAGATTTACTCTGTCAATCTGTAACATTACACAGACTTGTTAGTCGTTACTTAATAGCCAAATTCTTTCAAATTATCTTCCCACTTTTTACTTACTAACAAGTTAATTAACAATTATTTGACTTGGAAAATTGTATATTCTTCCCGCTGAATTACTAATATTTCAAGCTTGGACAAATAAATAATAGTGTAGTAGTTATTTCAGATTTTTTATTTATTTATTTATTTATTTTCAATTTGGAATAAATAATAATAACAGTCATGCTAACTGATCTAATAGAACAGTATTATAAAGAGAAACAGGACTTTAACAAATTTAAAAGCATGTGAATAGTACATACCTCTTCCTTGATTGACTGAATGCGAGTCATGACAGATTTTTCATGCTCCCACTGCTCAGCCAACTCGGATTGTTTTTCCTTTAAGAGAGATAACTCAGCCTCAAGGCGGTTCAATCTCTCTTTTGAAGCCTTGTCCGTATCATTTGTAAGGGACAATCTCTCCATTTCAAGTTTCAACACTGAACGATTGATCTCATCTAGGGCCGTGGGCTTTGACGTAATCTCCATTTTCAATTTAGCAGCAGCTTCATCAACCAAGTCAATAGCTGCAATCAAAGTGATTATTAGGATCCATGTAACATCTTACACAAGTGCATGGATAAATTTCTAGTTCAAGCAGAGATAGTTCAATATGTTTACCGTATGGGCTGTGATAGTATTACCTTTGTCAGGTAAAAATCGCCCACTGATGTAGCGGTCCGAGAGAATTGCAGCTTCCACCAGTGCACCATCAGAAATTCGGACTCCATGATGCAACTCGTATCTCTCACGCAGTCCCCGGAGTATTGAAATGGTATCTTCTACTGTAGGTTGATCAACATAAACTTGCTGGAACCGACGCTCCAATGCTGGATCTTTCTCAATATATTTGCGATACTCATCCAATGTCGTCGCACCTATACACCGCAACTCGCCTCGACCAAGCATGGGTTTTAAGAGATTACCAGCATCCATTGCACCGTTTGTAGCACCTGAACATAACATACATCATCATCTCCCTAAAAGCCAAAACCCTTATTTTTCAACCAACCAAACCCTTTGGATAGAACTATGGTTAACAGATTTAATTCAGTTGACCAAACGAACCATTAACAAAGGACAACAGAAACAGAGGAAAAAAGATATTAAAAGGATTGATCATTAAATGCTTAAGTATATGAAAATAATTTTAATTTAGTACGCTTAATACCTGCCCCAACAACCGTGTGGATCTCATCGATAAAAAGGATTATTTGGCCCTCTGATTCTGTTACTTCCCTGAGTACTGCCTTCAGCCTGTCCTCAAATTCTCCCCGATATTTTGCCCCAGCAATTAGCGATCCCATGTCAAGGGATATTAACTGTAAAGGAATAAGTCAAGTAAATATCCAGATTTTGCAACCAATTTATCAGAACTGTGCTACTACATTACCCATAATCAATTTATCAATAGCTGAGCATATGCACAAGGCGATGCGGGGGAAGCACATATTACTGGTAGGAGGCATCAGACTCAAGATAGAGCACACACCTTACGATTCATCAGAGCTTGTGGGACGTCCCCTTGCACGATTCTTTGAGCAAGCCTGTTGAAGAACTAGAGTTAGATTGATGTGCACAATAGAGACTAAGTCGGTAAAAGACCTCCAAACAAGGTCAACGTAGATTACAGTTTGAGCAAGCTGATGAATAACTTAGATTACAGATAACATAAGATAACCCAGAACTGGCTAGCTTTTTATATGGGAAACCAACTAGGTACTCACATATACACAGGCAAACAACAAGCTACTCACCCTTCGGAAATTGCAGTTTTTCCAACACCTGGTTCACCAATCAGCACCGGATTGTTCTTTGTTCTTCTGGAGAGAATCTGGATGCACCTGCGAATTTCATCATCTCTTCCTATCACGGGGTCAAGCTTTCCTGCCTTTGCCATAGCTGTTAAATCTTTTCCGTACTTTTCAAGTGCTTCGTATTTCCCTTCAGGATCTGCAACATAATTGGAGTCACATTTCCGTAGCACAGCATAACAAACAGAACGCTGAAACCACTATCAAACAAAGGCAAAGACTGGAACACAAAACATTACAAAATCCAGCTTTTGGTTTTCCCACTTTGTATCGTTGGATCAAGCAACATATACACACACAAACGCACCAACCATGTACAGTGGTAAAAAAGATAAGAGTACAGAAATGCATACAACCTTGGTCAATAACTGATTGACGTCCCCTTATGGATTCTATAGCAGATTTCAAACTTTCCTTGGTTAATTGAAAATCCCTAAATAATTGCTTCCCAAATCGTTGATCTTGGGCAAAACCAAGAACCAAATGCTCCACAGACACAAATGAGTCCCCATACTCTTTCTTGTAATCCCTGGCTCGTTGAATCAAGGCTTCCAAATCACGTCCCAACATTGACCCCGAGGATTCACCAAGAACCTATTGTAATTAAACAGCGACAGAAACAAGTTAATCAGCATTTCAGGGGAAAGACACCAATGTAGAGAATTTATGTAGCCATAGCAGTCCACTGAATACATGTTTTTAGTATCTCGTAGGCCGTCTGAAAACTATGTCACAAACCTAACGGCCTCCAAAGTCATACAGATCAAAATCTAAGTTTGCACCTACAGTTCACATCTACCCTCAGTCATTAATCTCCTCTAGTTTAAGACAATTAATTTAATTTCTTAACATCACAAAACTAGCACACTATTACACATTCATAAATTTCCAAGTGTGAAACAAGCAAAATGCCAAAGTCATAAACAAAAACTAAATCCATGTGATTAATCATTACAAAGACAACTCGAAAAATACCTTTGGCTGTCGTTGAATATACTTATCAGTGGCCTCGAGAAGCCGGGTGTTATCGACCCCAGCCTTGGAGAAAATCCGACGAGCAAGACCATTTTTCTGCTCCAAGAGTGCCTTCAACAAATGCTCAGTCTCCACTATCTGATGCTTGTTCTCTTTCGCCACTTCCGGCGACGAAACAATCGCTTGCCACGCCATTTCTGTAAAATCCTGCTGTGTAATCTGTCACATCATCAATACTAAAACCCCGTCACATCCACAATTTCTACACAAAAAAACAAAACCCCAACATTTTTTTAAGCTAAACCAACACAAACAATAAATCATACCCTTCCATTTCCAGTTGAAGCATCACAGCGCACGACGAAAGGCCTCGAATTCCGACCGAGTCGCCGCAACCCAGTTCGGAACGCACCGTTCGGAGTCGATTGCCTCGAAATTAAGGCCCGGAAGGAGTCGGGTTGGGAATTGAAGCTGAGGGAGTGGTGGGGGCGGGCAAAGACGGAAGCTTTACTGCAGCATTTGGGAGAAACCAATTGGGGAAGATGAAGTAGACCGACCCCGGAAGCGAACGAGGCCGCCGACGCCATTGGAGGAGCTCGAAGAAAAGGTTGTGATTGTTGTGGGAGCGTTGTCGGAAGTGGGTATTGGATATGCAGAGGAGGAAAGGGAGGTTGCTCTGAAATGGTGGGAGGAAGGAAGAAGGAAGGAAGAAGGAGCTTTGCGTGGGAATTGGGAAAAGATGTGGACTCTGTGCAGAGCTTTTTCGCGGCCTCCTGTGACACGAGTCGGAGATGAGAACGAACGAAGTGATTAACGGACGAAGCGAGAATTTCGAAATTTATTTTTTATTAATTATCGTCACCGAAGAAGAATGAGGAGACATCCGGAATCGTCGAGAATGAAAAGTCAGCCTCTTCGGATCTTTCTCTTAGTTTATTAAATTAGAAGATCAGTACTATTAAAATTTGATTCAACGATTAAAATTATTATAATTTTTAAAATGATTATTTATTTGTAACATTTTATTAAATTTCAACAATACGAATTCTCTGATTTGATGGATTGAAAGAAAATAATCGAAAGAGTTCCCTTTTCCTCGAGAATTATTTGGTACTCTAGTCTCTATAGTGTGTGGTAAGCCTACTTGGCTACTTCTATGAATCATACACGTGCCGTTGTTTAATGAGTTTATGGATCTGATGAAATGGGAACGAAATAAATGACAAGATCTTGGGTAAGAATTCACTCTCGAGCCTGACGTACCAAAAAATCTACACCATCTAAATTAAATTTTATGATTCTCATTATCCCATTTCATTGGCGAATATTATACAAAACGAAACCCTAGAACGATCTAAATCAGCTTCTCTCATTCAAACACTCTGAATTTTGGAGTTCGTGAGCTTTGAGGAAAGAAAGGATCTGAATTCCTTTTAGAAGATAATTACTTAAAAAAATTCCATAAGTGCACAACACAAGCCGGTATATCAAATTATTTAAAATTTCCATGTATCCCTCCATTTATGTTGTGATATTTCATATACCGATCTGTATTTTGAATACACGGTAAAATTTCTAAAAAAAGTATTAACTTTTGTGGCACGCATGCATAGCCTCAATTACGTCCGGTGCTCAACATTCAATGTCATATGACTCGCGTGAATTTTTTCGCATTCACCATTTGATTTGTGGCTCTTCTTTTTAACTTTTTCAGGTGAAACATGCTGCACAATCCAAACCCTACAACAAGACCATGATCCAAATCCAACATACATTTCCTCTTTTCTTTCATGGACATTTTGGGATCTCTATCCAAACATGAAAACTTCGTATTTTCTTTGTATGTCTTTTTTTTCCTCGTACCAGAGATAAATATTTTTAATCACTTGCTTAAAAAAAGGTAGACCGGGATAGTTTAGCTCGAAAAGTAGGGCGGTTTAGGTCTTCCTAGAGGCAAAGTGAAGGTAGGGTCTTAGGGTTACGATGTCAAAAATTAAGCTTCATAATCTTGAAAACAAATGGGGATAGGGTTACGATAAACATCAAAACAAAGCAATGTGAATAAATTTTCGGATCGAATGCAACCTAAAAATGAAGAACACAGACATTTTCGAGCTTTACCACGCTCCTCCTTAACGGTTCACCTGTCAAGATCTATACCTAAACTATAACCCTTGCTCATGATCCAAGTTGTGAAGGCATAGCATTTTGTTGCACCACACAACGAAGTGCATAACGCCGCACTGTGGCAACCCCCGTCAAGAGCTTTGGCGATTCCTTGTTACCATAACATGATTTCCAAGGTGGTACGGTTGAAAATTATACAGGGTGAATGAAACAGATTCGATTGTAAAATGTGATACAAATGCAGCAGAAGAACTCTTTACATAAAATTCTTAGATATGATTATGAATGCGTGATGTAGCATAGTCCGACGGACTTAACAGAAAATAAAGTATGACATTTAACAACACGCCTGCATAATTCCAACGGAGTTGAATCTATCAGCAATTTTACCAACTTCATCGTGTTTTACCTATAGTAAAAGATGAAGAGAGAAAGATAATGGAAAGGTGGATTCGATAAGATTTAGAGAGGCACAAAAGAAAAGCGATGAAAGAGATGGCAGTATATGCATACACTTACCTAAAAATGATGTTATCGCCGCTATCTGAGATGCAAAAGTTATAATATAACACAGACGCACTTGTTCTGCTTCGGTTCCTTCATCAGTTTTTTTTCTGTTACAGTTAAAAGGTACACATTAAATTTTAAATCATGTAGAAGCATATAAGCAAAACAATCTCTTCTAGTCATGGCAGGTGGTTAAGATGACGCAGCACTTTTTCGGTGTTTTTCCTATTCAAAAGGTGGCTAATAACAAAAGTGCAGGCTTAACAAACATAAGTGAGAACGACACATACTTGCAAACCTCAAAATAATCTATCAAATCTTGTCTTTTCCATTTCCGCCACATACATTTTCGTAATCAAATATGGATAGGAGAAAAATTGGGCACCATAGAAAAGAGATAATAACGTACAAAAGGGGAAATAAAAGAATATTAATAGACGAAAAATTAAAGAAACTGCTTAGGAAAACAGATGACACCCACCCCGCTTCCGGAAAGGAGAAGCATGTGCCGTTCAAAAACAGAAGAACCATGCTTATTTTTTCACTTCTAAGTTGTTGCCAAAAGAGAGAAAAAAAAAAGTGACAGATTATCTTCTTTGAGATGTTGGCTAGAAGCAAAACGAAAAATTCTTTATACAGAAAACTTTGGTAATAGTTTTGTAAATCTTGTAAATATAGTCGTAAAAACTTTGGTAATAGTTTTGTAAATCTCGTAAATATAGTCGTACCTTTCTCCTGTGATGGTGGTTGAACAATGACATGCATAGTCGTAACTCCACCAGGGACGTCACATAATGGACTCCGGCACTCAGCAACTGTTCTGTTGTTCTCCAGTACTCTTCCCGCACTTATTAGCTTGACATCTTTAACAGTCCTCGGTCCATTATCCTTATCTGGTAAAAACAATCGTATTGTGGTTAAAGGTCAAATAAATTAATCAAGCGACAGAAGTTAAAAATGCATGGAAAAAAAAAAATTACAAATTAGAGCGGTCTTATGATGGTAATCGAGAACGATTAAAGAGCATGACAAAAATGTGAGATTCGAAGATTTCATAGTGCCATTGCTTCATCTTCTAATGCTCCTATGTCATATTACAGTTAGCTTGTCTGTAATCGAAGATCATTTCAGCTTAATCACATTAAGCACATTCGAAAAGGCTGCCTATAAAAGGAATGGTACATGACATCAATCGCTCGCCCATGTAACAATAGCGGCCCTCGAGTGCTTTTAATCATGCTCATATGAGCCACATATGGAATTGAAATTTAAAACGACCTTGATTGCCCAACGATTAACTTGTCACCCTCAAATTCCCCAAAGAGGGTATGCTAATATTTGGTTACGAATGCACTAAAAAAGCTTAAATCATGCAATTATATTTGACTGAAATAACAAAAAAGCACGCTTATCGCCTATTATTCTTTTTCAAATGAAATAACAAGTTCACAGTATGTTCATAAGACTATCTCATAGTAAATTGTTCACCAGATGCCGGTCCGGTTAAGGTATCACTTCACAGAAAATTCTAAGACAGAATAGAGCTATGAACTATGATCCAACATCAACCAATTCAAATTCCATCCCGCAACCGTTTGCATACAACCTTTCTGAGTACTGAGACTGATTATTTTGCAATCAAACACCAAAACATCAAAGCAATCATTTTTCCTTTTGTTTTTAACAAAAAAAATAAAGAAGAATCAACCTTTAGGCCATTGAGCAAGAATGCTTTCCTTCAAGTTTACAACAGTGGTAGCAGCTGGAAAGCTTTTGGGGCCAATATCTGATCCATCGGTCAACCGAAACTTGATCTCCAATTGATCTTGCACCCCTGCCATCTCCAACGATTTCAAAACTTCAAAGGCTTTTTATTCTACTTCTTCAAATGGATTGAAAATCCCAGCAGTTTCTTGGGCTTTTCTGCAAGCAAGCATCACACCAGATTCTTAAATTGGTCAACAAGAAAATATACAAGGAAACTAAATAAACCACACAAATTGCAGCAATCTTCAAGTGGAAAGTAATTCAAAAAGCTTCCTATTTTACAGCATGGAATATCACTAGCAGCTGTGGTTTAGCTGTCAGCATCCATGAATCCAGCTAAAAGCTTCAAATGGGTGCTGATTAAATCCAAAAAAAAAACTTTAAAAATTCTCAACTGGGTCGTCTCCAAAGTCCAAAAAAACCACAAAACACAGCAAAAAAGTAGAGAAAACGGAAAGAACTTTGGTGGGTTTTTGCTCACTTGGCTAAAAAAAACTGATCAAATGGGTGCTGATTAAATCCCAAACAAATTAAAAAAAAAATCCCAATTGGGTCGTCTCCAAAGTCTAAAAAAAATCACAAACCAAAACAAAACAGTAGAAAAAATGGAAGAACTTTGATGGGTTTTTGCTTACTTGGCTGCAAAACTGATCCGGTTTCTTCCTATTTTTGCAGAGCCGATGAGTGGTGGTTCAGAATTACAAGCGGAAGAATTGGAACGGGAGTCTATTGGATTTAACTAATAGAGAGGGAAGTCAGAGAGGAAGAAGAGATCAAATAAGAAGAAGCTCCCGCAGGCAAACGAGGGTGTTTCGGAGTTTTCAAAGTCTTCTAAATCGTGGTCAATGACTTCATTACCTTGCTCCTTGAATTCTCCTATGGCCATGAAAATGGACACATTTTCTCTCTCTTTTTAAAGTGTCGCCCTTTGGCTTTTGCGAACCTCCGCTTCTTCCAATGTCTTTTTTTTTCTTTTTTTCTTTTTTGCAAAAGAAGAGAAAATTGGCTGGTGGCTTGGTCTCACATAATCCATTTTTTTAGTGATCGAAAAAAATCATAGGGGTATTTTAATATCTTTTAACTACTATCGTATGATTCATTAACGTCAGAAATTGAACTTAACATGATATGAGAATCAGGATTCCATCATAATATCTTAAATATAATATTTCTAACGTTGATGAAATTCTCATACGATAATATATCTTAAACATGTAGCCTTTGGTCTTGTTCGTGAATCATGAATCACAACCCAAATACAACGTTCTTTCACCCAACTCTCTTTTAAGTGCATTTTCACAAGGAACTCACATTTAATAAGGACACAATTCAAATGGATCACAATTTATTTATACCAATAATATGAAGAAAAAAAAATAAATTAAATAATAGTAAGGTGCCGAGCAGAATGGATTGGTGGCCCAAAAATTAATGGTGCAGTGGGGGTATGGTCGTTATCTCAAACTGTGCCAATGAAGTTATGATTTTGAAGTCATCTCTCGTTCTATTTCCATGTCAGCCCACGAGCTATTATGCCTGCCTGATGGCTGATGACTGAGGATGAGGTGATGGAGAACAAGACATTACTGTCCTTAACATTCACATTCCTCCTTTTGACAATTTGGGCATGTACTACGGGTTTTGTTTTGGCCGCTTTTAAACGTGCATGAGTGATTTCTGACCGTTGATAAAATGTTAATTGAGTCAAACAAGCGTATGAATAATTTCTTTGCTAATAAAAGGTTAATGTACATTGTTCACGCACTTAGAGGCGGATGCACATTGAGACCTAGATGGTCCCAGGACCACTCAGAGTTTAGAAAACATACGAGTGAAAGTTTTCCGAGGACTCTCCAAATGTTTTGTAAGGGTCCCTTGTATCTACCAAGTGGTTGTTGTAATACTTGCTCGACATATCTTGATAAGTTGCCTGAATAACACTCGACAAATTCTTTCAATATCACTCATCAATTGTTCGACGAAAAGCCTTCAGTGAATAAACTGAAATTTTTTTCGTGCTTCACACTCTGTTTCTTTCTAAAAAAAACTTGGATATTTAATCTTGAGACCACCCAAAATTCTAATCTTGGATCCGCCACTACACACATGTAAACGACTTCTAATCGTAAATTCCACGTTTAGTGAAGGATCTGAATTTGAGCTGCATGTGTCATATATGCGTTTTTGTACATGGTTTTCGGGTAGGTGGGCAGTTAAACCATGACATGTATGTATGTCCAAGAAGTTTTCAGACTCATCCATTTGAATTGTTAGGCTTTGGAATAATCCATTCATCATTTATACAATTAAACAACTAAGTGCCACTAATTCATCGTTAATCATGCACTTAAAATACTAATTGAAAAAAAAAAAAAAAAAAAGATTTTTATTTATATAGGAAAGCAAAATGCCAAAAGGGTCTAATCAAATGTGGGCCAAATTAATCA
>JADOBS010303668.1:0-21699 GCA_015708375.1 Cydonia oblonga | reverse complement strand
TGTGTATTTTTATTTAATCTCTCTACATTAAATTTTAATTTTATTAATATGCACATATTTAGTTTTTTAATTATAAATGAGAAAATATTAAAAGAAATTTGTGATACAAAAATATATAAATATATAAGTATACAGAAATGATTGTACCAAAAATGTACGTACCTAAATGTCAATACGGAACTGTATGTACCTAAATGTCAATATCGAAATATATGTATCAAAATATACGTACCTAAATGTATGTACCAAAATATAATATATTGAATTAATGTACCTAAATGTCAATACTGAAATGTATGTACCAAAAATGTACGTACCTAAATCTCAATACCGAAATGTATGCACCTAAATGTCAATATCGAAATGTATACCAAAATATATATACCTAAATATATGTACCGAAATATAATATAATGTACCTAAAAGTCAATACTCAAATATGTGTACCTAAATGTACGTAACGAAATGCATTATATTAAATCAATGTACCTATATGTTTGTACCGATGATATATCCAAATATTCAAATGTATTGATATACCTAAATGAAGAACATACAAAAATGTTATCGGAATATATATTATAAAAAAATTACATGCCTAATTGTAGACATTAAAATATATTATGATGAATAAAATAAAAATTAAATTTAAATACATTAAAATAAAAATAAAAAAATAAATAAAACATCAAAATATAACTAATAAATAATATAATTAAATGTATTATGGACTAAAATTAGATTTTATTATTACACAAGGTTATAGTCTAAAACTCATCTTTTTTAAGAATTAAAATGAAATTTTCCAATAATATAATCTTTAGAAAAACTAGCGCAATACAGAAGATAACATTTTATTAATGGGACAAAATCATAATAACGTAGTAAAAACGGTTCGAGATGGTTTTGCGGTATTTGTCGATCAAGTCGAGTGAAAGGTAGTTGTGCTGTCATATTCTGTGGAGGCCAGCTCCAACTCAAACGACAGAATTAAAGGCAAGTGGCCTGATGAAAATGAATATTGTTATTGCACCACCGCGTGAGTTCGTCGGCTCTAATCCAATAAAATTATAGTTTGCCAAACAAAACGACAGAAATGAAGTAATGGATCCTGACGGACCTGACCCAACAAAGATGATTCTGATTGACTAACAAAATGACCATCCTGTTCCTGCACCACGTCAACGTCCAGAAGCAATTGAAGTAAAGTGCATGGTAGTGTGTTGTCATATTCTTTAGAGTAATTACGTGTAAAAAGTGAAAAAAAAGAATCAAGCTTTTTTATTTATTATTATTTTTTTTTAAAAAAGAAACAACTAATGGTAAGTTACGATTATCCATCTATTTCGAGATCAAAAATATTCACAAAGGTATTTCAACCTCTTCTTAACCACAAATCTGACCTTACCACTGAGGCATTTCATTGACCCTACCATTTAGAGCAACTACATCCCAAAAAAATTGTTTGAGCTATTAGGCTATCCAGTCCCTCAAGCTCCCCAAAACCACTGTGGCCTTACCCAATCAACTGGGCTCCAGAGGGAGCCCGACAGACGACCCGGGCTATAATTAGCCAAACCCATTGACGTAGGTGATCTAAATCACGTTGACGACAACCTGACGAGCCAGGATTTTAATTTTTTTCTATCAGGCGCGTGGCTTTCAAATGCGGAAGGAGAGTGAGCCGACCAAAAGCAGGCAGCAGAGCCATTTGCAGGAGAGATATTTTAATGTGACCGTCACACGAGATGGTACACCACGTGTTATTATACAAATTATGGGTTATGTGTGTTAAAGGGTTAATAACTTAAAAATTAAAATTTTCCATCATTTGCATTAAAACATGTGTACCATTCGTGTTCCCGTCATAACTAAAAATTTCTCCACTTGCAGGCGCACTTAGGAGAGATTTTTCAGTGTGACTGGTGCACGGGGTGATACAATACATGTCACTATACAAATTGTGAGATATGTGTGTTAAAAAGTTAATAATTTAAAAAATAGAATTTCTCACCGCTCCTATTAAAACACGTGATATACCACTTGTGTTCCCGTCACAACTAAAAATTTCTCCGCACTTAGAGCCCATCCCAACTGCTAGAACACATGTCCAAACTCCACAAACAGACATACTAAGGCCTTCCACTGTAAGTGGAAAAAATGAGTTTGATACCGATATATTAAACTCTACAAGAATTACTCTTATAGTGTGCCGAAAGATATGAGTGTAGTACCAATATATTAGTGAACTCCAAGTTCAATAGACATTAAACAAACAAAAAAATTGACCTCGTACATATATTTGTCATATTCCATTTTGGTCCAGAATAAGAGGCATATGATGTAATATGGAAGCATGAAAATTGAAGCAACATATTTTTACAAGTATTTCTTTTCATAGCAAATTTCAAGTCCATCCCTTAAAAGCTTACGCAACCGCAACAGAGAAATAGTTACTTGTAAAATGGCTACCGAGTTTCTTGGTAATTTGGCCATGAAATACTTAATACTTTCGACCAGAAACTGCCACTAGAGAAGGCATTGCACAAAATACCGCCAACCTGGGCAGCCAGGACAACCAGTTCCCAGAATTCTCAGCCTACCTTAATTCTAAAATGCTAATTCACAAAACCTAATTACTGAAGTCTCTCACTCGCCCTTTTTCCCGGCTTTCATGGTCGTCTTCAATAGTTACTTACTGTACACTTAAATGGTAATCTGGCTAACTGCGCGGCAGCCACTTCGAAAGATATGCCGAGTTTCTTTGAATATGAACCCGAATAAGGACATCAGCATACATCTGCACGCTCAGCTTGTCACTTTTTGTCCCTAGGCATTTGGTGTTATGGTAACATGGGATCACCGGCTGATGCAAGCATCTGTAACTCGGCTTCCTTGGCTGCCCTTTCAGCAGTAAAATCTACTCTAGCATCTCCTGCATATGTTAGCGAATAAATAAGCTTTTCATCCACTTAGGTTCATAACAGAATAACATCAGGCAATTCCAGTACAGTAAAATGATTCTGGAAACGAGAGTCGACATTGGAGTAATATTGCGTACCAAGAGCTTGGCGAAGCCCTTTCACAGCATCAAAGTTCTTGTATGTGTAGCCAACAAAGCTTAAATCTTTGGGAGTCATTTGTAACTGCATGAAATTATAAGGTGATAAGGAATACACATAGTACATTTATACTAAATTATAAATGCCCTTAAAGTGTCGCATAAGTTCTCATGAACAGGCTATCGCAGATTTTTGTGGATGCTCTGGAAAATAGACATGAGAACTCTATAGATAACAAAAGAGCAAGGACGTGTTGCTTAATAATGCAGAATCCTTCTGAGTTCTGAAAAGAATGTTACACAGGATGACATATAAGCAAAAGCCAAATGAGATTGATTTTTCAAGCAAATTCTCCTCTCAGAATATTAGAAACAGAATCATTGGCATCAAACGGCACTAATGCGGATTTCATGGTGGCTGGCTAGAAACAATAGTTTTTATTTGACAATCCGTCATCTCGAAGACGAACATAGATGAAAAGGTCTACGCTATGATGTTTTATTTTTCCTATGGTAGTTCTCTTAGCTCTGGCTAGAAACAACAGTTTTAATTTGACATTACATCATCTCGAAGACAAACATAGATGAAAAGGTCTACGCTATGATGTTTTATTTTTCCTACGGTAGTTCTCTTAGCTCTGGTGCCTTTTTAACAAAGGGAACCCAGTATTGAGAACTGGGCTTTCTCTTCAAAAGAACTGATGATCATAATGCCAATTGATTATGTAAAGTATTACATATCATGTCTTATAGAACATGTATGGCATATCATGAGTAAATAGACAACATCACAGTTACAAACCTTTCGTGAAGATCCAGTTCTTGCTGACGCTGGTGGGTCCAACTAAGCACGAATGCAAAAGATGTACGGAAGTCAATATTTGAATAGGTTTGCCAGTAATGTAATGACACTTCTACATGTCATATGAATGAAAGTGTACAGGAGCTAAAAACGTAGAGTTCAGTAGAACTGTTAAATTGTTAATTATAGAAGTGTTAAAAAAAAAAACAATAATGTTGGTGAGTTGGTGCAGAATATGAAAAACAATGATACAAGAAATATAAGGATGATCTTGTAAGATACCTCATCAAACTTCATAAAGTTCTGGGTATCAAGCTCCCCATTCACTTCTGGTTTGAATGCTGCATCCATTTCATAGAGTTTGTCCCACACAACGTCCTTGAACCAAGGATGAGACTGACACAACATAGTTTTTAGAAACTTAAGACAATGAAAATATCCCATCAGAGGAACAACTTATTCAAATAGGAGAGCTTACTTTGATTTGATGTGCCCCACCAGTACCTAGCCTATGTTCAACATCACACAGCAACCTGCAAATAAGATCCTTAGCCTCAGCTGTCAACCTTGCCTCTTCTGGAAACTTTAAGTGGTTTCTCCAATGAACAATCTGACATAAATTGACAAATAGAGTGACTTTGTATGTGAAACTGAAGTGACTTTAGCTCAAACCTACGACTCACCAAAGAAACTTTGCACTCAGAGTTACATGAGCGTTAAGTATATTACCTTTCTGCATGTAGTTATTGGATCATCTGAATAAAATGGAGGGTAACCAACAAGCATTTCGTACATTATTGCTCCCAATGACCACCTAAATAAATCAAACAATGCATATCACAAACACAAAGATGAGAGAAGGCGAGAGAAAGCAAAAAAAATTAGCAGTATAAACTTACCAGTCGCATTCCATCCCATATCCTTTCTTCAATAACACTTCAGGTGCAATGTAGTCGGGTGTCCCCACAGTTGAAAATGCCTTTAGAAGAAGGAAAGAAAACAATAGAGTGAGAAGAAAATTTCTAAGGGCTAAGGCTAAGGATGTACTGCAAAAACCAGTCCATAAAGATGATAACATACCAACTTTCTCCTGTTCATCTGCCAATGTTGCAGCTGTTCAGCAGGGCTTTTCCAACTACTCCGATTATCCGCATCAGGAACGCATGTGTCGATGTCCATTGGTTCTGTCATATTTTCATCATCCATAGTTCTATTTTCATGCAGTGCAGGTAAAGTTGTACAGTCAAGAGGCTTACAGAGGCCAAAATCTGAGAGTTTCATGTGACCATTTTTATCCAGAAGCAGGTTGTCTGGCTTAATGTCTCTGCAAAGGCAGCAAAAATGAAGTGGTGAGACAAGATTGCAACTTAATATATCACCTAACAAATATTCTGGTAACAAAATAAAATATTTAACAACATGATATTAGTAGATTTCTTCAACCTGTGTATGTAGTTGTGTTTCTGAATAGATTCTATGGCCAGTACGCTCTGTGCAATGTAAAATTTAGCCACACTTTCAGTTAAGGTGTCTTCCCTAATCAGCAGAGTCATCATGTCACCCCCAGGCAGATATTCCATGATTAAGTATAAGTACTCTGCATCTTGGAAGGAGTAGTATAGTTTAACTATGCAATGGCTGGCAACTTCTGCCAGCAAGTTTCTTTCAGCTCGAACATGTTCCACCTACAAGGAAAAATGAAAATAAATCAACAGCAATATTTCCATGATGAAAATCTCGGGACGAGTTCCAGTGATGGGTTTGGAACAAAGTCGCATATGTGATCTTACCTGTCCTCTCTTAAGCATTTCAGATTTCTTCAACTTTTTCATGGCGTATATATTGCCAGATTTTTTCTCACGACACAATCGGACCTGTGGTTTGAGGGTGAATAATTAGCAACCATAGCTAAAGCATAAAATGGAACTTCTAGCTAACATGAGTCCAGTGACCAATGAAAAGTTTAATACATTCTCGAGTCCAGTGACCAATGAAAAGTTTAATACATTCTTTAGAATACTAAGTTTAATACTGACCTCACCAAAGGCCCCCCTACCAATGATGGTCAAAGGTTCAAAATCATCAACGCATATCTTGTGCCTTTTAAGTCGCATAAATTCTGTCTCTTTTCGTTCTAAGTCTTTGATCAGGTTGATTTGTACCTCCTTTGGCACATCTGACGAAGCTAATTTCCTTTCCAACACCCAGCGTCTGCAGCAATAAGAAATATAACGTCAGCTCATTGTATATTTGAACTTAAACATTAAAGCGGTAGCCTTGAAAGATTTCTCTAGAAAATCTGAGTCTTCAAATTAAAACATGGAAAAGAAAAGCAAATTTCAGAAAATGAAAACCATGTTCGCGGAAAATTGCAGTATGTGAGAGGAGAAGTTTCTTACTTTCCATTACCTTACTTCTAGAACTTTAGCGTGAAGCTTATCAAAAGAAAATGTAATAACCCCATGATTAACCTCAAATTTTACGTGGCCTCTTCTCAATTGGGAGATTTCAGGAGAGAAGAACTGCCCTTGCTAGATAGATTGGATTGTATCAAACTGAACTGCCCTTGCTAGATGGATTGGATTGTATCAAACATATGACTATTATTGATCCAGACTAAGGGTAGTAGTCTAATAGCTGCACCCCAAATCAAACAAAGACAATCTAGATTACCAAATAAACATGATAACAAGTTCCGAACCCACACGGATCAAATTCCGCAAACCTCAATTCGTTTCCAAACGGAAACACTACCCTATTAGACATTGTTGTTTTCATCTTAACAAAATCTGACTTCTTTACTCACCTCCACATTTCCTCAACCCAAAACATTACAGAATATCTTTCAACTAATCAAAACACAATAACACCACACATTTCGTTCTTCCCACATTTTCTCAGCAACCAAACAGCAGAAATGGAAACCAATTCATGAAATGCCACCAATTCAAACACCGAATAGTTTCACGATTCAGAGCTCGGATTACTACCCAAACTACATTATTCAGCAATCCAAACAGAGCCTAAGTAAGAAAATCCAGAAGCAATCAAAGCTACAGATTGCAGATTACCTCTCCTTCCGTTCCTGAATGTTCTTCATCTGAGCTCTGTAGTGGTTCTCTATGAACTGCTTGGCCGCCGCCACCTTCTCCATCGTCAAGCTCGACCCCAGCACCTCCTCCTCCTCCTCCTGCTCCTCCCGATCCTCCATTCTTTCTCTCTCTTCACTCTCACGGTATCTCTCTTTCTCTCTCTCTCTAGAAACACAGAGTAATCGGTACTCTCTCTCTCTACAGACTCTCCCTCCTCTGGGAGAGCTTCGATTTTATTGCAACGAGGAGTAGATGACGAAAGAGAACCTCTCAAAAAATATGCCCCTCCCCATTTTACACCCAACCGCCATCGCACGCCACGTGTACCGGCGTGACTTTTTGCTATGACTTTGGGTGACGTGGCGGAGACCGATTGGCTGTTGATGGCGAGCTCACGAGGTTTCGAGGCGGAGGATGGAAACTCTTTGATTTCTTTATCAATAATTTCCAGATTGCTGCTGCAGGATGAGGGGCGCATTCACGCGCTAGGGAGTGGGAGTGTGACGCACTCCACGTTGCGGTGAAGTGTGGTTGTCATATTTAATGACACTACAACGCATTTAATCAGAAGGACGTCGGGAGAAAATTTTATGTTGTACGTGTATTGATATAGGTTGACAACCATATTTATATATTTTACTTTTACGGTAAAAGGATGATTATAAGTTAATAAGGTTCTCTGCTTTATGAGGTTTTGGAGAGAAACATTTATCATACATTTTACTTTTATTTTGCAAGAAGCTATTTCTACGACTAAAACACATAATTTTTAGTTACAAATAACTAATTTTTCTGTTACACCTCGCTTCTTTAGTTTTACAGTATGTTAGTAAAATTTAAATAAACATGCAAAATTTTGAATAAATAACATCACGTATCAGTGTACACGGTTTCACCAAAAACATCTCTGTACGGGAGTTGTACCTCCCCAGTGACGGCTCCTATATTTTGGTTGTGATTGGGGCGTGCTGTGCACTTGCGAGTAAAGGGACGTGGATTTGTTGGACGCCCAGGTCAGTGATGTAGTGGAACACCCTGGACCTCGTATTGCAATTACTGGAGAGATTCAATCCCCTGCGGACAGGTCTAGAATCAGAGAACCACTGTTTTTAACTCTTTTTGTCTTTATGGGTAATTTGGTCAAAGTCATTTGACCGTAATAATTTAGCATGAATAATTCTACCATATGGCACCTGGGTAAATAATTCCATAATTCCATAATCTATGTTTAGATTGAGATTTGAAGTTTTTTAACTGAAGTAAACAGAAATTACCATGTATGTAGACATATTATTACCACATCAAAAAGATAACACAGACACAGATGAAATATAGTGCGTTGCACATGATCGGATAATTTAGCGATACATATTGTATGATTGAAGAACGCTTAGAGTTTGACTCACTCACATGTATATGACCATATATTTGCAGTGAGTGACCATTATATCCAACTCATCTTTTTGATGAACAAAGTGGTCCAAGGCCAAAGGAAAGGTTCAGATTGACAAGTTTGCGTCAGGAGTAACAACCGTACATATAGGTACGTCAATGAATCGGATTTTGGTTCGAATAAACTGTAATAAACCAAATATGAATGATGTTTTAGTTTAATAACATAATTATAGATATAGGACTTCTTAAATTAAGATGATACAATATTTCTAAGATATATGTAAGGTTTGACAAAATCCGTATGTGGAAGAATCCTAAAATACTCTAAAACAATACAATAGAAAGTTATATTCGTATAATAACGGAGAAGATTCTGAATTAACTAAATATAATCTAACACTTCCTCTCAAACTAGACGAGCCTGATCGAACGAATTTGAAGCAACAAACACCATGACGAGGCTGATGGAAAGCTTTGGTAAGCAGGTGATCAACTTAAGCAATATACACAAATCCAACGATTGCCAAGTACCTTTTTCGCGAACAAAATGATAATTTAGTTCAATATGTGCGAGTACAAATATGATAAACAAGATTGGAAGAAAGATAAGTGGCAGTAATGTTGTCACGAAGTAAGACAATAAATAACATCAGAACACCAAGCTCTTGTAGAATGTAACAAATCCATGCGTCTCCGTCTCGGCACACGCATGAGCAAGAGACTGATACATCCGATTCAATATGAGAGCGAAATAATATAATCTTGGTAAATCTCAATTTAATACTCTCAAATTTCATGTTTTTTAACATTTGGTATATCAAGTTATTTTCGTCCCAGAGTCATATTTAAAGTGTTAATTTTGAGATAGTCTCATACATCGTTAGTCAAACTGTTAAATCTGTCGTTAACTGATAACGTGATACCTATGTGAACAATAACTAGACGTCACATGTTATTAAAAAAAATTAAACTATTAAAATAAATAATTAAGAAAAAGCATTAAGAAAAAAAAAAACCCAGAACCCATTTGTCTTCACCCCGACACCCCCTTTCTTCTCCCTCCCTTCTCTCCACTGCACCTACCCCAACGTCTGCACATCTATCCTTCCCCCACCTCCGACGACCATTCCAAGTTCCAACCATATCCCCTCCCTCGTGGATCCACTCCCATCCTCTTCTCTGTCATCCCCACCCCAATCTCATCCCCTTCTATGTCGACTACCTGACGCTCTCCCCCTCCTCTTTTATCGGGATTTGAGACCGATATAAGATAAACTTAGACAGGCAGAGTTATAATCTTCATCCGACAATCAGATTTAATCCAATAAATATGTACTCACCATCTGGCCGTCAAGATGGTGTAATCCGATTCAAACCGATCGGTCTAGAGGTCCGCTGACGGGCCTCCCGACCTTGCAGCCAAAACTACGGCGTTTCGACCTGGAATGCTCCAATTCGGTACTGCAAACTTGCGAAGTACAAACCAAACCAAACCAAACCAAACGCAAGGGGGGTTTTAATTAGTAAAGAAGTCGATCTCAGCTGAACCAGGTGGTAGAGGAAGAAGACATGGGCGATCCGTACCGTATATACTTCACCCCGCCCGAAATAGGTTCTCTCTTTTTCCGTAACCCTAATTCCACAATCCCGAAATTTTCAATTTTCCCGAACAATTGCATTCAATTTTCACTCACTTTCCCGCATTTTCTCAGCAACCAAACAGAAATTTTATTACTTTTTCATCACTTCAGTGGTTTATAATTCATGCTTGATTGGAAAGTTTGTGTGTTTCTTAATTATACGGATTAACTGTTAAATACAAGATGAAGGAAATTGGTGAATGATTGATGGGTGGATTCCTGGCTACTTGTCGTCGGAAACACCCTCGTTGCTATTCAACCCAGCGATTCCTTCAACCGATACGCAGCGGAGTTATGCTTCCGATTTTCTGCAGAGAGATATCGATGTAAGACAGTAAGAATTTGTTCGACACTAACTTTTATGAGTTGCTATGGGGACTTGTTTGTGACTGCTTCGGTAGGAATCACATATGCTCGTAAGCGCTTTTGCTAGAAGTGCTTTTATTAGAAACACGTGAAAAAATTTATCAAAATCCAAGTGCTTCTTGGAAAAAGAACTTTCAGTAGAAGTGCTTTATGACCCATAAATGCTTTTAAGTTTAATCTCCCAAAGGTATTCAGAAGCGGTTTTCGTTGCAAAAAATCGAGTTTAGCCTTCCGGAAACAGTCCCAGACAAGCCCCAGGTATATGATAATGTTCATGTGTTAATGTATATGAATTATTATGAAGGAATTGCGGTCTTTGATTTTATGGAAGTTGCTGCAGTAAGCATTAGTCCAAATCTTCCTGCAGACACGAGTTTAGAAAGGCTAGATGGCTCTTCGAGAAATGCTGATGGTCTTCCCGTGAAAGGGGAATCAAATGTTTTGTTTGTCGATGGACTTCCCAGTGCCCACTGACTGTACCCGAAGAGAAGTAGGCCGTATCCTTATCTTTCTACTTCTGTTGATTAACCTTCATAGACCTCATTGCAGACAGGCTACTGCGATCTAGCAACCACTTTTTTCATTGACCTTTACATGAACTGCAGAGTGGAGATAAGGCTATGGTTCTGTGCTTTGTAGAGTTCGCTGATGCGAAGTGTGCTCTGACTGCTATGGAAGCTCTTCAAGGTATTACATGAGCAATTAACTTTTTTATGAGTTAATCGATAAAGCTTCATTGAATCTAGTAATTTGAGGAAACTCATCACTTATCGACCTCTGCAATGTGGATGCATGCAGGTTACAAGTTTGACAACAAAGAAACCCCAACGTGGATGCATGCACTTATCGACCTCTGCAATGTGGATGCCTGCATTGAAGATCCATTTTGCACATTTTCCATTCAGTACACTGAACTCATGATGCAAGATACAAGGATCGAAAATCACGCAAAATAAATAATTTATGTTCTCTTATTTGGCAATTGGAGTGTAATCTCATGCTACAATTTCTGTGTTCTTGATGTATATAACTTCGCCTATAAAAAGACTACTACAAAATACAACTCATCTATTTGTGTAGACTGTAGAGGGGCAAAGTATACCTTTTACAGAGAGCCCTTACACACAAATTACAACCAAATAACCAAAAGAATAATAATAATTTTGAGACATTCGACTTCTTGCATTACACGTGTCAGACTGTGATTTGCAAATGTAACGAGCTGAGCGGTGTGACCTAAAGGAAACTCGTGCCCGCAAGGCCATGGTGCAATAGATTATGAGCAATGGCATCCCTAGCCTTCATCGAGCTCGTCGACCTAAGAGGAACCTCCGGGACCATTTCGTCGTCGATGAGCTCGAACCGAAGCTCGGGGTCCATCTCCTCATTCCTCAACTCACAAATGTTGTGCAAAACACAGCACGCCCCGAGAACCACCGGCAAGTCCTGCAGCTTCACCTCCGTCCTCTTCTGCAAGCAAAACCACCTTCCTTTCAACCTAGCAAACGCATCTCTGGCCACATTCTGAATCTCCCCAATCTTCTCGTTGAAAGCGTGCTGGGTCCACGTCAGGTTCTGCTGGGTGTAAGGCACCAGCACCCAGTCCATCAAAGGGTACCCAGCACCCCCAACAATCCACACGTTCTTCAGCAAACCATTATTAGCCCTCTGGTTCAACGCCGATTTCTCCAGCACCTGATCATCCGGCATTGATCCTGGCCATCCGATGCACACATCGGTAAAAACGCCTCTGGGGTCCACCACACCCTGCACAGTAATCGAGTACGAAGTCTTCTGGTTCCTCTCCGTGTGCCGTTTATTGAAATACGCAGCAACGCTGACTTTGGGTGCGATGATGGGTATATGCGTGGTGTACATAGACCCAGCAACGTTCGGAATTCCCGAATTACCCTCGAACTCGTCTTTAATTTTCCTCGCCGCGCCCTCCTCCGGCCACTGCAGATACTTGGGCATCAGCACCGTCCGGATCGCGGAGCAGACCTCAAGGACGAGCTTGTGGCAGGTCGAGATGCCGAGTCCGAATCGTTTCGACACGATGCGGAGCGGGTCGCCGGTGGCCAGCCGCCAAAGGCACACCGCCACTCTCTGTCGCACCGGAATCGCGTTCCGCAGCGTCGTGTCCTCCTTCGCGATGGCGGAGTTGAGCTCCTCGCATATCAAATCGAACGTGGATTTGCCCATCCGAAACGCCTTTTTGAATTCCGATTCCGGAAAATCCGGCTGGTTGCACTCGTCCCACCACGCTTTCGACCTGTCCTTGACCCACAGCCGTCGAGGGTGACCCGACCCGACTCCCGGCTTAACTTGATCGACTACATCAGCTTCCGCTGACACCGCAGCCGTCACCACCGCCACACAGGCGGCGCTTTTCGATTTTCTCCGCTTCATCGTTTCGGATTCTTCCACCTCCGAGTAGCACTCCTGCAAATCGGAGAAGTAATCGAGCATGGCCTTGTTCCTCTCCTTGTGCGTCTCTTCTATTAACGACGCGTCGTCATTCGATGCCCTGTCGTGGTCGCGCTCGTCCTGCTTCTCCTGCTCTTCGAGCAACGACAAGGAGGCGATTATTCCCTTGAGGTCCTTCTTCTTCTTCTCGCCGCCCCCGTTGTCTCTACGACGCCGCTTCTTGGCGCTTCCGTTCTCGTTCATTTGCGTGGG
This sequence comes from Cydonia oblonga, assembly GCA_015708375.1. Classification (NCBI taxonomy): domain Eukaryota; kingdom Viridiplantae; phylum Streptophyta; class Magnoliopsida; order Rosales; family Rosaceae; genus Cydonia; species Cydonia oblonga. The sequence goes on along the minus strand of JADOBS010303668.1, from coordinate 8,664 downwards.
GAGAGAGTTCTGGAGGAAGGTGTAGACGGTGGCGAGGTCTTCAGCTGCTGGGTCTGTTTGGAGGTCGAGTTTCATACAAGCCGAGATTTGCAGACAAGAACTATAACAAGGAAATTGAGGAAGCAGCGGCAGCAAAATAGTAAAAAAAGGAGAAAAGGTGTTTGTCTTTTTTTGAAATACGAAATATGCGAGTGTGAACGCGTAGATTGACAACTTGAGAAAATGTGGGGAGCAAGGAAGAGGATCTGTATTATTTGTATAAATACGACTTATATGTCACTACCTGTTCCCATTACAATAAGAATATAAGTCCAACGCTTTATACAAACAGATGAGAGAGATGGAGGGATGGATCATCTATCATTGTAATGATTAAGAAGTTAATTAATATTTAATTACGAGTAATACATTTTTTCAAAAGGGGATTAAACAGTAACTTCGGTTTAAAGTCAGAAAGACTTACAGATACATCTCAATCTCACATTGATTAATGTTATGTGTTCTACAGTGTCAAAGATCAAACTCATGACTTGTTGTGTGTACTACAGGCTTAAAATTCATCTTAACCAACTACTAGACTACTTCGTGGTGGGTTTAGCTGTTCTAGAACCATCAGTGATGGATGAACCCATGGATCATTTTGTAACTTTTTTTGGAAATACTACCTAAATGGTATTTCTTTCTCTTTAACTATGAGTAATACTTTGATCTTTACATGTAGGAAATTTACGAGATAAGTTGTATTCAGTGTAACATAAATGAACAGTTAGGATTTAAAGAAATAATATCTATATATTCAAGAGTTTCGTTGAAATAAGACATTTGTTGTGTATTTTAATGTATCAATATATTGTCGAATCATTTCTTGCAAGTGAACCTCTACTACAATAGTAAAGAGGAGGGTCGTTTTTTTTACTATAACGTGAGTTCGAACTCCTTCAACTTTCTAATCTAATATCTAATTTAATAAATTTATTGTTTTAATTGAATGTTAATTAAAGATGAGTGGAAACACTTGTAAAATGCCTAGAAAGTGAATAACATGGCGTGTACGAAAAACGTTGACTTGGGGGGACGCTGTGTGTGAAACGTGTATTAGAAAAAGCGCGGGGGGGATTAAAGGTGGCAGGTGTGAGCGCGGGTTTAAGTATTGTGGCGGTGGTCGGCAGGTCTATGACGGTGACATTGCCGACCTTTTTTTTATATTATTTATTTTCTCTTTCATTTTTGGGTTTAAAAGGGTGTGATTGGAATGTTACTTTGTTGGAATAAAAAAACACCAAACTCGTGCCTTTTTCACAATTTTCACCAATCTTTTGGAAAATGCGTGTGTTGGGCATGAGAAATGGGATCATCAACTTCGTGGGCCAACCTGATATTCTGGCGTGAGTAATATTTGGTAGATTAATTTTTTAATTAAAATTTATAAATTATGTTATGTGTACTAAAAAAAATGAACATGTTAATTGAATATTTAAGCAATAATTTAATCATAAAAAATCACGTCATCTGGTTTGCAAGAGAAGAGAAATGTAAGGAGACCCTCTCAAATAAGATTTTTGATGAGCTCTCTGTCATCTCATTGTTTCAAGTTAATTCTCGAGTTAATAATATAAAATATTATGCCAAAAACATAAGGTGCCAAAAATTTCATGGAGTCTCTAGAGAAATGCTAAGAAGATTTTCTCAAAATGAGGCTCTCCGTCATCTTATTTTTTAACGTGAAATTTTATACTAACATTATAAAATATTGTGCCGAAAACATTATATTACTGTTCAAGTATAAACAAAATGTACAGCTGATTGATTAAAACAGTTTTCACATTAGGTTATGACATACGTAATTTGAATGCGACTAAACTACAAAACATGTCTCGTGCTTTTGTGAGGTTGATCTTATCCATTATGTGGTCGGGCTCTTATAAGAGTCACGTCGTGCTGCCTAGATGTGCATGGTTAATTGGGGAATTCAGTTGCATGAATGGTTGGGAGTTGTCAGATAATCAAACTAAAGCGTTACATTTAATAAATAAGCAAAACAGTGTTTATGTCATATCCTAATATCCCATCGTTTAGTTATTAGTTACATTTTCCACGAATATGAATTTCCAAGAAAAGCAAAGTTATACATCACATAATATGGAGATTGGTTAAATAGAGTTAGGAAATTTTAACGAAAAATTTCATGTACTGTTTATTTTGACGAAAAATTACATTTTTACTTTGAAAAGTCAATCATTATACTATTCACTTACAACACATTTTTGTCATTTTCGTTAAAACTCAAAGTATTCAAATCATTTTCATTAGTTTTTCTCTAGAGTTATTGCTTGCCCTACAAGATTAGAAAAAACGGTGTACGCTTTTCAAACTCTTTTTTACTCTTTTGGATCAGCTACCAAGTTCTTTACATATATATTTTTCTCTTGTATTTAATAATTTTAATTTTTGGAACATTGTACGCATAGTACAGATATAAACAGTTGGCTAGGGCCCCACAGGCTAGCAAATTCAACAATATACAAGAAATTTAGATCTTTTCCGAAAATCTTGCAGGTTAGAAATTTAAACTATTCAAAAGAGGGAGAGAGATCCAAACCTTCAATTTGTATGAAGTGTACTAGTGAAATGAGTTAATGGAAGTCGTAAGATTTGAAGTGAATGGTCCAGATCTCTTGGTCCATAAACTCCTGAACATAAAGATTCAGAAAGAATTTGAATTCAATATACACTAATTTTTGACCATATGTGTGGCAAACTGCAATGACCAAAGTATCCAACGTAAAGAAATAATAATAATAAAATTAAATTTGGTTACAATTTAAATCTTTTTTCATGGGTAGTAAGGTAACATGAAATTGCTAAATTTCCCAAGGAAAAACAAAATTTGACACAAAAATTAAAAACAACAGATTGTAAGTTGTATTTGACCCAAAAAAAAAAATTGTAAGTTGTAAGAAAAAGGCGGTCCAACTGAGGAACATTGAGGGAGGACATGTTCCAACATTGTACTCTTCTAAGATTCTTGTTCACATTCAACATCCAACAATGGATTGGTAATTACGTTGGTGACCATTGCCTTAACGAATTTTCTTTTCTTGTTCAAAGTAACGATCTCGTCCTTGAAGTTTGAGCGAAGTTTCACTTTAATTTTTCTAGTTTTAATTGTCGAATTAGTTTATGTTGTTTAATAATTACCTCGGCTTAAGGACAATGGTGTGACAACTTATATACAAACTAGAAATTGAAATATATGCGTGACATTCTTACACCTATAAATTAACAAATCTAAATTATCGTCCTTCAATTACAACAATTAATAAATTACAAAGGTTCAAATCACGATAATCAAACTCCCAAGCATCGAAACGAAACTTTATCCAAATTACGAGAATTTTTAAGTATGAAAAACAATCTAATAAACCAAATGTCATAATCCAGTTAGAATATATTGTTTTAAGTTTCCAATCAATTATGACATTACAGTTAGTGCATTGTTGCACATGCAAAGATACAAGACATGGCTTTTGTAAGTTGGTTGGTCTAACAATGTTTACCACCTAGTCAAACACCGCTGATGTTTATTGGATTCTTGTTGCCAAAGCAAGTGTCAGATGTTTGATATGTCATACATACATTTACGTCTGCGTCTAGAACCTCTGAAAATGTTAAGCCTGCAAAATTATGGAAATGACTTCCTATGACACCACTGTGTCGGTTTTTTTAAGCCAATAACCAACTGCCACGCCACGCAATGTGACAATTCGTTATTTGATTTAAAAAAAAAGAATTGGATCCTCGGCAAAGCCTCATGATCCTCCTGACCTAATAACACGGACCATTAAATTTTGATCCAATGACTACAATTATTATAACTTTTAAAAAAATCTTCTATTTGTAGCCGTTTGATCAAAATTCAACGGCCCGTGATATTCGGTCAGGAGGACCCGAGGCTTTGCCTCGGAGAGGATTCAATTCCTTAAAAAACCACCACAATGGCATCCCGAAAGCAGGGAAAAAGATGAGAGAGAAACAAATTTGACCTAGCTTAACAAGAAAGCATTTGATTTTCATAGAACCGCCTCGTTAAGAATTTAAGACTTGTTTGAGGTATATACAAATAGAAATACATCAAAACTGTCTAAACCTAATATTGGCAGAAAATATTACAGTAGGTGACGGCAGAGGAAGCACCAGCTACAATACAGAGGAACACATATGCAGAATCATGCCTTCGGCTGCTCTGGTAGGTCAGATAACCCATAGAGGTGTAAGATGAACTGTTGTCGAACAACGTGGCTCAAGATTTCAGCGGGCAGGCAGCGTAGCAAAGACAACGGGATGAACTCTCATAGCTTCGGTTGGGTCTCAAATATTAGGGCATGGCAGAGACGAGATCAAGTAAGGGATTTGCCAGCCCATTCTAGCTCTCGTCGCTTTTGCTTGGCTTGCAATCGGTTAAACTTCTCTTTTCCCTTCTCCAAAAGAGGGTCATGCACGACGTAGTCATTTAGGTCCTCACTGCGAGACATGTGATCCTGCAATGATTTACAGGAAAATTTAAGCCACGGAGAAGCACAAATTAGATAAATAGCAAACTGATATTTGTTCGAAGAATATTTAAAATGAGAAGGGGAGATGGTAGCTAGTTACTGTTATATTACTCAAATGAAATGGCATAGACACATATGAACCTATGAACCTTACCTTCCCTTTCTCAGGAGCAAATTTTAACGTAACTGATTTCCAATCGGATAAGTCTTCATCTTTGCCACCTCCAGATTCAATACCTGGGGCTGTGCCCTTTTCGAATATTCCCTTCTTAAACTTCTCAAGTTTTGCGAGAACCTAAAAGCATCCAATCCATAAAAACATGGTTATCAATTCACACAAAGTATCTTCTAAAAGAATACCACAAAATAAACGGGTTTTGACTTTTTTTACTAACTACTTTACCATGTCTAAATAGAATAAAAAAGTGGATCACTTGGCCTACTCCCAAGGCTGAAGGGAAGACAGGAGAGTAAAGAGGTAAATCAAGAAAACAATACATAAAAAGGGTCAATAACACATACTTCATCTTCTCGTCCTTGATTTCTACGCTTCCTCTGTTTCTGCAAGTGTCTTCCTCTTTCAGCTTCACCCAGCAACTGTAAGTCTGCATCAGCATTTGCCATGCGCTCAGCGCTTGCCTCGGATCCTATCCCTTTTTTCTTCAAGGACAGCTTATCCACCTTTTGTTGATCATCATCAATGCTTTCAACATTGGACCTGGCAAAAAGGAGATGAAGAGATTATTGTGAAGATATTTCAGATCTTTCGTGTCTGTGACAGTGTCTGAAGTCAAAATGGTTACCTTGATGTAGGTATTTCATGCCGCTTTGGGCTAGATCTCCCTGCATATGGATGTGACAAGTTAAGAAAATGGACATAATATTATTAAGGCAGTAAAAAGCATTGTCAAATTATACGGCAACCAATCATGCATTAATTATTCCCAATCAGGAGAAAATATAATACACCAAGGAGAATTAGATACCATTCTTCAGCTTTGGCTTTGGTGGGAGATCTCCTAAATCCGTTCGTTTCTTGAGTATTTGCTGGCGCATTCTTGCATCAAAGTTGGCCTCATCATCATCATCATCATCATCATCATCATCGCTATGATCAAGGGTATTATAAAATTTGGACTCTGAGTCTTTCTTGTGCTCTTCTTTCTTGGAGCTTAGAGCTTCTCTGACAGATAACTGTACATGCCTTGTTTTGGCATCAATGTTCTGCGTACAAAAACATTTGTCAAAGATAAGTCCTTTGGATTATCAATTTCTAAGTGAGAAAGACCGGAACATGCATATGTAGATTACCAATCACACACAAAATGAAAACAAATGGACCTAAATTAGCAAAATTGTAACAGTTTTATATAAACAAGGCATCACAAAAAGGAAGCCTGATTACCGATTCATTAAACGGAACTTCGTCCTTCAGAAGACGAGGATCATCCAATACATCGTGGCTGCTCTTGATTTTGGTCTTTACAGCTGCCAACTCTCTCTCCTCTTCTTCAGCTTCTTCTCCAAATGAAAGCAAGTTCAGCTTTCTGCATTTTTTTAAACAAACCATGCACATAAGATACCGAAGAAGCATAGTGACAGTTTAGACAACGTATACATGGCATAATAGATTTTCTTTTCACAGACACAGGTGTACAAAAACAAATTAACATTCACACAAACGCACACGTACTGACATACACATTCCTTCAGGCAAGGAAGAAGCTTACTTTACAGCTTTCTTCTTTGTGTCTTTGTTGTCAGTATCATTTGTGGATTCCTTCGAAGACTTTGCACGTACCCTTGGAACAATATCATCAAAGGGATTCCATAACACCTAAAACACAGAATTTGACAGCAAAAAGAAAATAGAACGGGAAAAAAACCACATAAGCATATAGAAAGAGGAAAGCTTAAGGTTACCCAAGGACCAGGTTTAGCTACCTCTACTGATAGTATCCTTGGGGGTGGGTCCAAAGGCCGATCCTCCTTGTCAGTTTCGAGTTCACCCAACCGCACAAGATTATAAATTGAATCCCCAGTCACCTGAAAAACAATACAAACAACAAAAGAATGAGTTCGGTTCCTTGGTCTTCTATAAAGCAAAACTGCCAGTGTCGGAATTGAAGTTAATCATCACCTTTCCGAAGATGGTATGCTTCTTGTCAAGCCAATCACTCCGATCCAAGTTCATGAAAAACTGGCTCCCATTCGAATTGGTTGTACCGGCATTTGCACAAGCAACTAAACCCCTATGCTTGAATCTCAAACGCGAATGAAACTCATCAGGAAAAACACCACCGTAAATACTCTCACCCCCTGCAAAAATGCACCTAACAATTCAAGTTCAAAATTTCAAAATCCTAAATCCCAAGTAACCCAGATCACTATACTAATTCCTGAACCGAAATTCTCATTCTTTTTAGCAATTACCCAACTCAAGTTCAAAATCCAAAACTGAAGTAACCCAGAGAACAATACAAATCCACGAACCGAAATTCTCAATCTTTTTTTAAATTACCTGTGCCGGTGCCGGTGGGGTCGCCGCCCTGAACCAGAAAGCCTTTGATAATGCGGTGGAAGATGGTGTTGTCGTAGTATCCTTCGAGGCAGAGCTGGACGAAGTTCCTGACCGCCTTCGGGGCCTCTTTGGGCCAGAGCTCCACGTCCAGCGGCCCGTGCGTCGTTTGCAGCACCACTTTCCCCTTCGTCGGCGGCTCCAACACGTATATCGAAGACATTGCTCACGGACTGAGGCGCTGCAGGAGATTTGAGTCCACTGGGGATTTGGGAATTCGATTGTTATCTGAGTATTTCTGGTTGGCTAATTGGGGAAGGGTTTTTCAATTCGATTCCGCCGGTTGGTGACGACGTCGTTTTGGAGATATTTTGGCTTTTGGCTTCCACGGGTCCGCGGGCATGATATTTGGTAGCCTTTGAAGAAGTACGTATTTTGAAAAAATAACGTCGCCTTATTTATTTACGTGTTAATATAATAATATGTCATTAAACAGAGCTCATTTTGGTGATATTTTAGCTTTTGCCTTCCGTGGATCCACGGCCATGAGATTTGGTAATCTTTGGAGAAGTTGGTATTTTGAAAAAATAATGTGACGTTACTTATTTACGTTTTAATATAATAATATGTCATTAAGCATAGCAAACTCGATTTACATCTGATTAAAACCTTTCTAAACTTTGTTCTACTGTAGAATAAAAATTTATATGAAACTGATTTTGTCATTTGATAATGTGATGAGAAAAATAAATCGAAAAAATATCATGATTTTGTTCAATTAGAAACATTCGATAAAAAAGAAAGATATCATGCATTCAAGGTTTTTCACAAGTCCAAATTATTTCTCGAAAACACATATCATCTATTGAATTGTTCTATTTTCAGCATTGTCACTTTGCAAACACAATCTTCAATAAGTTATTCTCATAGTGTGCCGGCTGCAGAGAGTATGAGTAAACAAAATAGGGACGAATTATAACATTTTAAGCGCACATATTAACAAAGACTAATACTTGTCGAGTTAGTCTAGTCATTATGACATAAAACGTCTTATAAATGAATTATTGGCACACCCTAATTTTGAATTGGTAATTTTTTCGTCAATCGAGTTGCAGTGAATTTGAATTAGAGATCTCTTTTAAAATAAAATAAAAAAAATACAACTGAATTAAGAACTAGTTGTTATTCTCTTAAGAAATAAACAAAAATAGAGGTTAACTGTAATCGAATACTATCATACGATAGATTTTTCAATATGCCGGGACCACGGTCGGTACACTAAGTGTAATAATACAATTAGTTGAAAATTTGAATAAAAAAAAACTAATTATAATATGACACTTGATATAGCGGGTGACACACCCCGCCCGAAGGAGGACGTGCTGGCCGTCACGTGAGAGTGACGTAACCATGTGCACATTGCGGAAGCTAAGAAGATAAATATAATAATGAATAAATAAAAATCAAATTGCTAGCGATACTAGCTAAGAAAGGATGCTAGTGCGAGTTAAAGTGTATAAATACACATTCAGAGCCATAAGAGCGTCTAGTTGCAGTTAGATAGAATAATCAATAAACTATAGCACCCGAAGG
>JADOBS010303667.1:0-21694 GCA_015708375.1 Cydonia oblonga | reverse complement strand
CTTGCCATAGTAGCCCTTAGAACCTACAAACACACGAAAATAGCTTAAACTACTAAAATAACTAAGAACTAAGAACATAAATGCACGAAAACAAGCATACTAAGTAGCATAAATATGCTCCTATCAGCTCTTCCAATCCAAATGGCGAACAACACTTGTCTCAACAAGTCATAGAGTTGACAAGCGCCCTCACGCAACAGACAACCTTGGTGAACAAGCCCTTGCAGCGTACCGAGATGCAGCATGCCCCAAACGAGGTATCCCAAAGTAGGACAAGGGTAGATGATGAACCTTTCCAATAGCGTCTCGGTAAGCACTCCCTTGACCAGCCACGAATCAAGCGTTCAGGCAGTGTACACTCTCGATTGGGCCAAACTCCGTTAACCAACATGAGCAACCTTCTAGGCCAAGTGTTCAATTGCGATTAGGCCCACAAGGAGCATCATCCACCTCATATCGGAGTAGGCAGCACGACGGACAGAGAGAAACAATCACTCAATCCGACTTAAGTTTAACCGGGAGCCTAAGAGAAATTCGCTTGCCTGCTAGAAACATACCATATACACCGCAGCTACGACATAGACGAGCCGAACATATGGAATAGTAGCCTAGACCAACAGGTCATGATCGAGGGCAGCCGAAAGCTCCTCTACCCTAACAAAGGTAAATTTAGGAAGAAGTAAAGAGGCCCTTGACTGAGCGGTTGTGCGATTTCCAACACAATGAGGTCACTGATCAAGCATTACGACGGGATATGCCCAACATTAGCAAGTAACCCTTCATGGATGAGATCGAGCAGGCAGAGCCTGCACATAAGTTCAACATGCCACATTTCACATCTTTCAAAAGAGATGGAGACCTAGAAAGACACCTTAAGCACTATGGAAGCACAATGGTCCTTTACCGGAACAACAATGCTCTCATGTGCAAGATATTCACCATCACTCTGCAAGGCAAAGTGCAAGATTGGTTCCACACCCTACTGCCATAATCCATCCGAAGTTTCGATGAGCTTTCTTTGGTTTTCACCAAAGAATATTCATCTTACCATTCGATCAAGAATAAGTTCGACCAATTGTTCAACATAAAAAAAACCCATAGGAGTTGCTCTGCGACTATATGAAGAGGTTCGAAGCAAAGAAGTCAAAGATAGTCGGATGCGATGACTCGATAGCTAGTGCAACCTTCCAAAGACGACTTCCAGCAGACCACCCACTGTTCGAAGAATTGATCATGAAAGAAAATCTAACTCTGGCTGACTTTTTAGCATTGACAGATAAACATACACTTTGGGACGAGGCTCGGCGAGCAGACAAAGTATTCAAGCAACCTCGAAGAGAATCCGCAGTAGCTCAAAAGAAGGAAGACGGGAAGCAGTACAACAACAAAAGCAGGTAGAAGGCCAAGCGTAAGGACTGATCCATGACCAAAGAAGGCCTAATGCTCCAGAACTACTCTAAGTTCTCTATCCCAATCCACCAAATCATCTGCGACATCAAGAGTGAACCATGGTTCAAGCTGCCAAAATAATTAAAGGGAGATACGTCCAAGTTGGATCACACCAAGTATTGCGTTTTCCACCGAAATCCCGATTACATAACTGACGACTGCTACACTTGGATGAACTACCTAGAGAAGTTGGTGAAAAAAGGCAAGGTCGACATATAACTAGACAAGCCAATTGCGCATCCTAGGAGAAATGCAGACGCTGATTAAGAACCACCAACCAAGACAATTCGGATCAATGACATATTCGTCGAATCAGAGCACTTAGGGGCCACAAACAACTCCAAGAAAAGGAAAATCCAACAAGCTCTGCTAGTCGCACAGGTCCAGGTAATCAACACCAAACCTAGACGTATCGTTGGCTTCACCGAGCAAAATGCTGAATGTGTTGACTTCTCGCACGACGACACTCTAGTGGTATCTGTCCAACTAGCCCATACTATAGTTTATAGAATGATGGTTGACAATGAAAGTGCGGTCAACCTACTTCAGCTCTCAATAATTCAGAAGATAGGCTTGGAAATCACAATCATACGCCGAGCAGATGTACTCACCGAATTCAACGAACACACCTCGACTGTCATTGGCAACATTACCAGTTGTCTCAAAGCAAAGTATAGGAGGAACTCACGATCTTCCTTAGGAAATTAATGACGTTTTCGTATGGTCACCTTCCGACATACACTTGTCATAAGCTGCACGCCGATCCTGCTGCCAAACTAGTGATCCAAAATAAAAGATATTTCTCACCTGAACTAGTGGCGATCATCGACGCGGAAATCAACAAGTTATTGGAGGCCGATTTCATAAAAGAAGTAGCACAGGAAAAATGGCTTGTAAACATCGTGCTAGTAAAGAAGAAAGAAAAGGGCAAATGGAGGGTTTGCATAGACTACATCGACCTCAACAAAGCATGCCCAAAGGATCCTTATCCAATTCCCCAAAATGATTTACTAGTAGATTCGACTTCCAGGAGCCGATTGCCCAGTTTCTTAGACACATACTTTAGCTATAACTAAATAGCCATGCACGAGCCCAAAAAGGAGAAAACCACGTTCGTGATTGAGCAAGGCACCTACTACTACAAGGTCAAGCCTTTTGGCCTCAAGAATGAGGAAGTCACTTACCAATGACTGGTAAACACGATGTTCAAGAAGCAAATTGGAATAACCATGGAGGTCTACGTCGACGACATCATGGTGAAGGGCAAGCAACGATCAGATCATATCGGCAACTTGGTGGAAGCTTTCGACATCCTTAGAAAGTACAAAATAAAGCTTAATCCCGCCAAATGCACTTTTGGAGTATTTTCAGGCAGATTCTTAGGGTATATAGTAACCCAACGAGGAATCGAAGCACATCCCAAGCAAATTCGAGCAATCCTAGAATGAAGTCACCAACTACTTTAAAGAAGATTTAAAGCTTGACTGAAAAAGCAGTCGTGCTTAACCACTTCCTCTCGAGGTCCACGGATTTATGCAAGCTCTTTTTTCAAAGCAATCAAGAGGGCACATCGAGACAAATAGGATGGTGAGTGCAAAAAAGCTTTCTAATACCTGAAGAAGTATCCAAGCTAGAAGCAGCGGATGACTTATACATCTACTTAGCAGTCTTGAAAGTAGCAATGAGCTCAGCCCTCATACAAGAAGAGTTAGGGGCCCAACTGCTGGTATTCTACACTTCTAAAGCTCTTCTTGATGCGGAAACCAGATATCCGAAGATCGAGAAATTAATCTTGGCACTAGTTGTTGCAGCTCAGAAGCTCATACCATATTTTCAAGCTCCTACAGTCATCGTCATAACCCAGTATCCTTATGATCAATCTTACATAGTCTAGATGCTTCTCAATGAGTAATGAAATAGGCATTAGAACTTGGCCATTACGGCTTAGTTTTCTAACCCAGTACGGCAATAAAGGCACAAGCCTTGGCAGACTTTATAGCATAATTCATGCCTGGCCCAGGCGATGCAACATAGCGACCCAACGACACCCCGAAGGCAACCGAGCACACCCTAGCCTCACATGCTTCACCCTATGGAGATTTTTGCCATTGGCATGTCGATGGTGCATCTAACTACATGGGCTCGGGAGCAAGTGTGGTCCTTGTCACCCTAGACGGCTTGATGCTCAAGCAAGTAATCACTTTAGGCTTCAAAGGATCCAATAACAAAGCAGAGTATGAAGCCCTACTAGCAGGCCTTCAGATGGAAAAAGACTTGATGGTGGAAAAGCTTGCAATTTATTCCCATTCCCAACTAATCACCAGCCAAACTACTGGGGAGTACAAGGAAAAGTATCCGAAGATAGTGCAATAGCTAGAAAAGGTATAAAAATAACTTGAGGCGTTTCAGACTTACACCCTCACTCAAGTTCCGTAGGCAGACAACACACACAAGCACTAGCTGGCCTAGGCTCCGCCCTCGACTATCAACTCAAGCGCTCTATTCTGGTAGAGTATCTAGACAAGTCAAACATAGAGGCGGAGCCAGTAGCTAAGGTGTCACGGGTTAGTACAATCTCAAATTGGCAAGATTCCATTATAAACTACCTGGTCAATGACACACTCCATATAGAAAGACTAGAGTCTAGAAAGCTCCAAACAAAGGTAGCACGCTACTACATGTGGAATGGCATTCTAGTCTAAATATCCTATACTGGACCACATCTTCGCTGCTTAGAGCCTTTTAATGACCTAAAGGTTCTAAGTTTAATCCACGAAGGTGTTTGTGGAAATCACTCTGAAGGCCAATCCTTAGCACAGAATGCTCTTAACGCAGGCTACCATTAGCCTACTATGCATCAAGGCAGTAAGGAATTAGTACAAAAGTGCGACCATTGCCATTACTACAAGCCGGTACCAACACTGTTTGCCAACGAGCTACACTCGCAGGCAAATCCATGGCCGTTCATGTAATGGGCAATCGACTTAGTGAGGCCAATGCCGCCCTCTATTAGGGGCAGAGGCATGATGATCGTGGCAACTGACCACTTCACCAAGTGGGTGGAAACAGAGCCCATGACAACCATAACTTAGTCGGACATAGAGCGTTTCATATGGAGGAACATTATTTTGGCATCCCTTAATCCATCATCGAAGACAACGGCCAACAATTCGCAGGCAAAGATTTGGCGAAGTTCTTTTAGATATATGGCATCAAGCAGCACATGTCCACGCCAAGGTATCCTCAAGGCAATGGGTAGGCCGAAGCATCCAACAAGGTGATTTTCAAATGCCTTAAGAAATCCTTTTCCTACAAGAAGGGAAAATGGCTAAATAAACTTCCCGGATGTTAATAGGCAAATCGCACCACCAAATGACGAGCAACCGGTGAGACTCATTTCTCTTTGGCATTTGGTTCAGAAGCAATCATTCTTCCCAATATCATCATGCCAATTATCAACACTCTGGTGCCAAACATCGAGCAGAATAGAAAGAAGATGGCCACAAACTTAGATCTAGCACAGGAGAAACACGAAAAGGTCATTACCCATATCGAAACCTACCAACAGCAGCCATTCTCTAACTACAACAAAAGGGCCAAGATCTAGAAGTTCTAGCCAGAAGATCTAGTCCTAAGAAAAGCCTTCATCACTACCCGCAGAGAAGGCTCCAAAAAGATCAGCAGAGTATGCGGCAAGGCAATTACACCCTTACCACCATGAACGACAAAGAGATCGAAAAACAGTGGAATTCCTATTGTCTAAGGAAGTACTATATGTGACCTCCCGCTACATCAAAGCCCAAATACTCAAGCAGCTCGACGGACACTACCTCCCAAACCAATGACTATCCAGTTGTTATGCAGTTCCACCTTACAGCTAAATTTTCGTTCATTTCACTCATTTTTCAATGAGGAATTCAGATGTAATTTACAACTTGGCTCGGTTGCATGCTTACAACAATTGATCACTCTCACACTTCAAAAGAATATCACACCCTTCTTAGGGACTTATCGTGTGAAATCCCACATTGCCCGAGGCAGATGAGGTGATGTTCCTTATATGTATATGCCTACCTCCCTATAGTAAGACTCGTTTTGGGTGGAAACCCAAGAACAAATTCGTGAGGGCATGGCCCAAAATGGACAATATCTTATTATGCGGACTGGGATATGACAATTTGGTATCAGAGCCACTCCCCGGCTGAAGTGTGAGATCCTACATCGCTGGTGGAGAGGAGGTGATGTGTCTACATGCCCACCTCCCTATAGTAGGACACGTTTTGAGTGGAAACCCAAGAACAAATCTGTGAGGGTGTGGCCCAAAGCGAACAATATCTTACTATGTGGACTGGGATGTGACATATTGCCGGAATTGCACCCCCCTTAAGACCAACCAATGCTCTCCAGTGCGAGAGGGTAAACCAATTCCTCAACACCCATATGGGTTTACTCTCCAATGCGAGAAAATAAACTATACACTCCGAATATCCAGACGTAGATAAGTCAGGTTGTCTTACAGTATCTAGCTGCATGATGGCTTACGCCAGGATTCTTAGAAGTAGCCACAATGGTTTTTTTCAAGGCTTAGCTAACTGAAGGACTTTAGGTCTTTCGGCCTAATACATGGGGAATTGGGCCTCAGAGACGGAGAAGGCACATTATGCAGTACGCCCTATAGATGACTACCTTGGAACCTAAAGCTCCTACCGAGTGCGCTAAGGTAGCCTACGATTTCCAGAAGAATGCCTACGGCTTGCCTTTCGAGTAGTAAGTCGGGCTAAACTTATACAACCGCACATTTTTGTGAAAGGTTAAACAAGTTAGCGTGCATATATGAAGCTTTATTCATTGCCGACATGTTACGCATTCAATAAGCTTTACCTCTACCAAGCACGAAATAATCGTCTAGATCTACACTAATTCCTAAAGTGTTGTGATACTTGCTACACAACCCACGGAATTGGTTATAAAAAGAGTAAAAAGTTCTCTCGAACCTTTGCTTACGAAATTCATACAACCACATACTTTTGATACAAAAGGTTAGCAAATTTCATGACCCAAAAATCTTTAGTATGCTGTGATGCAGGCCACACAACTTAAAGGATTGAAGAAAGCCAAGGTTAACAGTCAAGTGGTCACGGCAACTTGTCTACTTTTGTAAGTAAGGCGTCTGGTTGCCGACCTTATGGCTAACAACTTTGCAGAAGTTCTACACCAACACCTGAAACTTCATAGGCTACGCAGGCCTGTTTGCTTATATAAAAGCAACACGTCTGCCACTGGTCTAAAAGTTAAAGGTTAGGCGTAAACAAAATAAGCGAAGATGAAGAAAATTGAAAGAAACAAGTTTATTAAATTTTCTAGCAAAATTGATAAACAAATAATAAAGGTCGAAGGAGTTCAAGCAAAGCAAAAAGCAATAAGCAAAACAAAGGAAATCTTAAAGGCTACCTAGAAGACTACTCTTCAGCAGCTTGGACATCCCATGACTCCTCAGTCGCCATAACGTCAGCAGTCGCGATGCTCTTAGCAGCGACAATATCCAGCGCTTCATCCCCGGCTACCCCAACCTGGGCAACAACTTCTCGGACTGCTTCATCAATGGAAGCCTCAAAAGAAAAGACAACCAAGTCTTTCGGAGAAATAAAGAAGGTCTCGAAGTCTTTCCCAACAAACTCAAAGTCAAACGGCCTACCAAAGAGATGATCTACATAATCCAGCTTGTAGAAATTGACCTAACTTTAAACAAGCGAAACCTCAAGCCTAACCTTCTCACCTTTCAGTTGCTTGTTCTCCTCGAGCAGGCCAACACTGACGCGTTACATCTCATCCACTTCCTTTTTCAAACTCTTGTTGATCTTCAACGCACCTTGGAGTTCCAAGACTTGGGGTTCAAGCCTATCAACGATCTTCTTGAAGTGGATCACTTGGTGATGAGCAGTAATCAACTCTTCATCCTTTGCATAAGCAGCGAAACGAAGTTCAGAAATGGCATGTTCAAGATCTTGAATATGAGGTATGTAACATATAATCTCATTCTATGCACCTTCATACTTAACTTGGATCGCGTGAAGCCTAGCCTTCAAATCAACAATCTCCTGGCGAGCGGTTTAAAGCTGCAGAGAAATGGGCCAGAGATATTAGACCACTTCAAAGTGAAGAGCTTAGACTCCAACCTTTTAATCTTCTCAGTAGAGGAATAATCTTCAGCTGCCATAGTTTTTGCCACCTTCTTGGCAGCCTTGGTATCCTCTTGATCAATAAGCATACATTTAGCTGCCAAAGTCACCATTTTCTGAATCATAGCAAGCAGAGCAATCCTTTTATAATCGGTTGTATGCTTCACAAATGAACTTGGGCAAATAACCCCTCTAACGCCATCGAGAAGCTTGGCACACACATCCATGTCCTCAAGCAGATCTAGTTTCAAGAACGCACCAATCTCAGCAGCCTCCATAGAAACAGGCTTGGTGGATTTTTCACAACTGCCCACATGAACAGTCTCATCTTTCACAATAGGCGAATCGGTCTCACAGCAAGGGGAATGGGCCTTGGCGCCATTTTACCAACAGAGTCCACCTTATCGCTCTTTATAATAGCAAGCCTCTCCAAAGGTGAACCAGACTCAGCTCCTAATCAACATCTTGGCACTGATTTCAGCACTAGGGTCATGACGAAACATCTACGCTGAGCAATCTTATCAGTAATCGTACTAGCCATCTTTGGCATGGCAAGCTTCACTGGCTAAGATCTAGCAGCCCCATCTTTCTTCCCCTTGGAAAAAGTCAAGTCAATCACGAGCAGCGAATGAAGTCTTCGGGTTTTTCTCAACCGACATCCCTTAAGCAGGCGAGGAAGATCTCTTCTTTCCACCATCATTCACAACAGGCTCCAGGACAGCGATCTAATGAGCTAATACCTCTGCCTAGATCTGATTTATCTTATCTCTTAGGGGCTGCTCATCTTTCTCTTGGTGAAGAAGATTAAGCAACCAACGTCATTCACGGTATTCAGCAGGGATACCCAAAGCAACATGCACCTTCTTCATATCTGGAGAAGTCTTGGGAGTGGAGACGAATTTGGAATCTACATAAGAAGAAAATGATAATCAACAAATCAGAGAGCATCTCAACAAAAGTACAAAGTAGCCTGGAGACTAAGTAGTTTACTTACTGTTGATGAAAATCGTGAAAACACGCAGCTCATGAGAAGAGTCAGACTCCCACTTTCCACTTATCTCCAAAGCCTCATTGGCCCAATCATGATCTCCCTTGCTCGAATGATCGAAGAGCCTATGGTGGGATCATAGCTGCCCAACTCCATCAATATGGCATATGTCAAGGAAGTACAAGAGTTTGTTAACAGTTAAACCTAAGTCAAAGAATTGGCTTAGATTGAGGAACCCTGTCATCACATGGACCACATTTGGAGAACATTGAGTCGGGGCACACTTCATGAAGCAAAGCACTTCTTTGAAGAAACAAGGCATGGGAAAAGTAAATCCAAACGCGAAGTAGTAGGGGTGAAACTTGATGGCTCTTCGAGCTTTACTACATGGCTCACGGCTGCTACCCTCCTTGACACCGTTCACACGCACCCCAAACAGAATGGCATGCCTATACGCTTTAAGAAAATCTCTGAATGAGTCATCAGAGCTAATTTTGAAGTGAGCAGCCTTAAAGTACCCCACTTTACTCAAAGACCTGCCTTGGCGATACAACGATAGCATACCATCGTCACTTTTGTGGCTTGAAAAAAACATGCTCGAAGAAACTTTACAAGAAAGAATCGTTAGATGGCTGGACAAAAAAAATGCACCAGGCCCCACAGCCTAAGGACCAAGCCACGACCCAAGACCACAGGAGCGCAGTAGCCACGCCAGGCCTTACGGCCTGGTCCATCACCCTCTATGCCCAAGAAGCTTTTTGGCCCAAATCAGCAGGAAGGGGGCAGGCGCTCTCGCACCTCCCTTGGTCTCACGCTCAAAAGGGCCAAGCCTAGCATGCTAGGTTTTGTCCTTCCCATGACCCAAAGGCCTTACTGTCCAATCCAAACAGAAGGGGAGCTAGCGCCCCGCGCCTCCCTCTCTCTCATCTTACCTTCACAGGCCCAAGCCCAAAGGCCTAAAATCCAGCGTTTCTCAATCTCGGCCCAAGTCGAGCCTCAACTCACATTCGTGGCCTACGCCTAGCCGCACCAAGCAGCCCTACTACAGCAGCCATGCCGTGGATCCCTAACCATTTTTTAACACATTCTCAATCCCCGTCAAGCCAAATTTCAATCCTCAAGGCTCCTAAAAAATTAAAAAGACAAGGAAAATTAATGTTTTCTTACTTTGGTGCAGTGTGAAGACGAAGAATGCAAGGAAATGAAGTCCTTTCCATGGCCAAGTGTAGAAGATTGATAGGGAGGGGAACAAATATCCTCTAGCTTTCTCTCTCTTGTAAGGTAAAATAAATTGTTATCTACAGTTGATTTAATCATCTACTTAAGGTGGATTTAAATAGACTTTAGAAGCAATTTATTTCCCTTTCATAGAAGGATCTAATTTCCAATTAATGTGGGAATCTACATCAAAATTGGAAACAATATTATGTTTCCTAAAGCAAGGGAAGATCACTACACCTGCTATCATTTCCTGTAAGCAGCCCAACAGGTGTGAGATTTTGTGGAGCCAAAAATAATCAGGAAAATTATGGAGGTGACACATGAACTTTTGGGTGAGGAGGACAAAATTACCTTTAAGGCACACCAGGATTCCCATGCGCATGCAATGGACAATAATGGCTCAATCAAGGAAGAGTTAAAGGTGATCAAAATGGTATTTATTCACATCTCTCTCATCACTCCTCATCAAGTCCTTACTCAAAAGGTAACTCCCAATTATCCTATTTCAATTAGGATTGACTGCCAAGTTCATTGCAAGATAATATTTCACAAAATATCTTACAATTAAACTCATAATTCCACCAATAATGGCCGGTCCCTATTCTCCAAATAGGGTCGGCCACTCCCCTATAAATATACCTATTTCTCCCACTAAAATGCTAAGTCATTCTCTCCCTAAAAATTCACAAACACATTCTCTTTCAAATTCAAACTTTGGCATCGAAGATTCTTCGGCCAAAGCCCCTCCTCCTCCCAATTCATCGTGGGCGTGTGAGGCTTTTGGCCTTAATCTTAAGTGTTAGTACTTTGCAAGTGCATTTTCATCAAAGGTAGTAAAACTCACAAACCCTCGCTATGGGAAAACCCAAGAAGGGACAAAAGCCCATAGTCAAAGGAGAAAAATGAGAAATTGCATTAAGTCAAAACTAGACGTCATCGGGACACAAGTAGGACGTATACAAGAGTATGACCAACCCAGGATGGGTGCCTCGTCAAAACCTAGTCAGGTAGCAAAAACCCAGTGGGAAAAATACTTCTAAGTGTAGGGAAAAAGGTACATTAAGGTCAGGTGAGTATACTTCTAGATACTCCCTCTGAGTGTGATAGAACTTCCAAATGAAACTATAAGCATCTTAAATGAGAAAGTTATGCATACCAATTCCTCAAACAAGCTTCTGGAAGGTGGACTTCAACATTGGCTCCGTGTAGAGGTCGACAAGGTTGTCTAGGATCGGACTGCTTGACTTTAATCTTCTGATGCTCATGCTAATGTAGACACAATATGCTTGGCGTTGACTTTCTGGATGCATCATGATCTGGTCGATACATATAGTGTTGTCTTCATGGATTGTTGTTGGGACTCAACGATGGATGAAAATCGCAGGGAGTTTGAATATGCTCAACAAGAGTTCTCGACCATATCTCTCACGTGATGAGATACAGTGAGTCTTGGAATGATTCCAAGGTTTCGCAACGAAAGGTCTATATCACGGACCTCCAAGATATTGCGGTGTTCCTTAATGGTAAAGACAACCATTCGAAAACATACGTTGTGAGGTCAGATAGATAATCTGATTCAACCAATCCCATAAGGTAGGCATCATTCTGAAGATCAAGGGGGTGTGATCTATTCTGAGATGCATATGGATAGATAAGCCCAAATCCGTAGTAATGGAAAAATGTCTTTAACACCAAATTTGGTGGTGGTGTGTAGGCATAGTGCTGCTTTATACCAAAAGATTATCACCACATAAGAAGTCTGATTCTAGTGCATTGAGCTAAATACAACAAACGCCAATTGTACTTAGATATGGTTGCCTCACATTACAATATGGAACCTTATGCTCTATATCATCCGCAAAGGTCTCATCTGCATCTAGCATACAGACGATCAAGGTATACTCGAACATAACACCTTATGGGTCTAGTTCGAGTGGTAGACCTATATACCATCAAAACTAGCTTGAACGTTCAGGCCGAGGTAATGTCAAGTTTTCCCAAGATTATTCATCTTAAAGTCCGACTTTAGGTGCGAGTCAGTTTTCGCCACGCTAGCAATTTTAGATTTTGTACATGCATGGGCATATATCTTTAACTGATCAAATATTCACTTAAACAGGTATACCACATCCATCCGGATAGTTCTGCATCTGTAACGTGAAGGCCTCATTAGACCCAAGAGGGTGTTCTTGTGGTCTAGAACTATTTGAATCAGTACATGAAAGTCTTTGGCAACTTCATGTAGATTTCATATCAAGATCCTAGAGGTACTGCAACCACGTTTGTAATGCTGCATCAATCATAAGGCGTATGAGAGAAGCATTGCGCCACAAGGCGTCATTCGCACTATTTCATTCATCTCATTCATAGATTGATTCTTATAGTTAACCAATTAGTTCTACGTTGACACTAATCAACGGAACGCGGTTTGTTATCGTCGCTTTTCATTTATGTCGGCAATTACCATATAAATGAAACATCATATATGATAATCTCATTCCAATTTCATATCTCATCCAAACTAGTATACTGGACCAAGGGGCAGATTTGTTCATGAGATGGAAAGGATTAAGACAGCGATCGAGGGGCAGATTTGTTCATGTCATGTTCCTCCAATTTTGGGGAAGTGAATCCTCGAACTGAGTGATCTGCCACGCTTCTGGCACATAACAGATTGATCGGCTAGCCACCAATGTTGTAAGATCCCACATCACCCAGGGGAGAGATCCTTATATGTATATTCTTATCCCTACCTAGCACGAGGCCTTTTGGAAGCTCACTGGCTTCGGGTTTCATCGGAACTTCGAAGTTAAGCGAGTAGCACACGAGAGCACTCCCATGATGGGTGACCCACTGGGAAGTTCTCGTGTGAGTTTCCAGAAACAAAACCGTGAGGGTATGGTCGGGGCCCAAAGCGGACAATATCGTGCTACGGTGATGGAGCGGGCTTGGGATGTGGTGGACCCCGGGCCGGGATGTGACAATTTGGTATCAGAGCCTAACCCTGGCTGTGGTGTGCCGACGAGGAAGTCGGGCCCCTAAGGAGGGTGGATTGTAAGATCCCACATCACCCAGGTGAGTGATCCTTATATGTATATTCCCATCCCTACCTAGCACGAGGCCTTTTGGGAGCTCACTGGCTTCAGAGTTCATCGGAACTCCGAAGTTAAGCGAGTAGCGCACGAGAACACTCCCATGATGGGTGACCCACTGGGAAGTTCTCGTGTGAGTTCCCGGAAACAAAACCATGAGGGCGTGGTCGGGGCCCAAAGCGGACAATATCTTGCTACGGTGGTGGAGCGGGCCCGGGATGTGGTGGACCCCGGGCCGGGATGTGACAAATGTACAAAGTCTATTAGGAAAGAGCTTTTAAATCCCAAATGATTCTGAATTTAGATCCCCGCATAACAGATTTATTGGCTAGCTGCCAATGTACATACTCAAGATTTATACAATCACAATATGTATTAGAACATATGCCACAACAAAATAAACCAAAAAAAAATCCATTATGAATTAACATTTACATTATTAATTTAAACTAAAATATAACACTTATTTAAATTTTGAAAATGAAGGGATTAAGTAGTGGAGGAGAAAAGATACAAAATTAGAATTGATAAAGTGAATAATTAATTAGGGAATTATAATTAGCAAGGATAAAGTAGACCGTATGTCAAAGCACACCAAGTGGACTTTGATAACAAAAACAAAAGAAAAAAGGACACCAAGTGGCTTTTTTATTTTTTTTAATAGAAAATGGTGAGGCTTTCAGCCTCCCACGTGGCTTAAGAGAGTTTTTTCAAACCTATGTCAAATCACACCATTTTACTTAAATGGTTGGCTTCTCTCATTTTTCTCCTCCATTATATACCAAGACTTGGGTGGTCCGTGGAGGTCTCGCAACTACTGGTCATGGGTTTTAGGTGGTCCGAGGACTATTTAGGTCCTTTAATAGATCTGTCCCAGCATGTAGGTTGATTTTATCTATATTAGAATATGCCTATACATAAAGTCTGTGAAATTTTTTACTTTGGTTGTTAAAATTAGAGGAGAGATGAAAAAAGTGAGAGAGAACGTGGAAGTGAGGAGAGAGAGGTTGTTTTTTTTTTTAATTAGAGATGATAAACTTACATGTAGGTGAGGTTTAAAAAAAACAAAATTTTGTTTTATGAAATTACGTTACTGTCCTTAACTCTTTTTTTGTGATATAATGCAACGATGTCTTTTCACCCTCTTTTGATTGACAAAGAAGATTTCATTAATGTAGTTTTTGTTGTGGCTTACATTTAACTGACAGAGAGAGGGGACTAGAAGCACAGAAAAAAAAATAAAGAGAGATGTGTTTGTAGGGTTGTGTAGAAGATGTGTTATTCCCTCTACACGGTGTCTTTATTTATAATAATAAAGGAGAGAAGAAATCCTTCTCCTCCAAGGAATACAAGTCCTAATAGGGAAGAATAACTAGAATCAAATCTAATATAAGATTTGCACAATCACACTTAAATAAGAAGTTTATAACACTCCCCCTTGAGTGTGTAAATATTCAAGTAGATTCGGCATCATGTAGTAATTGAGGAAGTCGACTCGTCGGTATTGATTATGGGAACATGCTAGTCTCAATAAGGTAGGAAATTGCATAATCAACTAAGTCTCACAAAAAAACCCTAAGGCTATGGTAAATCCTATGGTAAACCCTATGGTAAACAAAATCCATAGTCTAAGGAAAAATAAGTGAGTAATGCAAAGTCAAATGAACGTTTACAGGACGTCATCAGGGATATGATCAACCCAAGATGGGTGCCTCGTCAAAACCTCATTACGTAGCAAAAACCCAGTAGGAAAAAGAGTACATTAAGATCAAGCAAGTCTACTTCAGGATATTTCCCCTGAGTTTGACACTATTCCAAAGAGAACTAACAATGTTACAACTTAGAAAGTTTATGCATACCAATTCTTTGAACAAGCTTCTGAAACATCACCTTCGGTAGTGATTTGGTGAATAGGTTGGCCAGATTGTCTTGTGAACGGATTTGGATGAATTCAATCTTCTAATGCACTTGTTGTTGATGTGAGAAGAATAACTTCGGTGCTATGTGCTTGGTGTTGTCTCCTTTGATGTAACCCTTCTTGAGTTGTTCGATGCATGTTGCATTGTCTTCATAGATGATTGTCGGGACGTCAATGATGGGGTAAAGATCGCAGGAGCTTCGAATATAGCCCATAACTACTCTCAGCCAGAAGCATTCCCGAGTTGCTTTGGGTAGGGCAAGAATTTCAGCATAGTTCAACGAAGTGGCAACTAAGGTCTGTTTAGTTGACCTTCAAGAGATTACGGTGCCTTAAACGGTAAAGACATAACCCATTTGAGAACGCGCCTTGTGCGAATCAAATAAGTATCTTGTGTCGGCATAACCAACAAGGCGAGAATCGACTCGAGATAAAGGGGTGTGGCATCACCCGAGGATCCGTAGGGATAGAACAAGTCTAAATCTGTGGTACCTTAAAGATAACGGAAGATATCTTTAACACCAGTCCAGTATCTGCGTGTAGGTGTACTATTGTATCTTGGCAAAAGATTAATAGCGAAGGAGATGTCGGGTCTAGTGCACTGAGCTAAGTACAATAAAGTGTTTATCATACTTAGATTAGGAACTTCAGGCTCCAAAATCTCTTCATCATTCTCTTTCAAACGGAAGAGATCTTGTTTTGCATATAGGGATCGAACGACCATAGGAGTACTCGAAAGCTTCACTCTATCATCATTAAAGCGAAGCAACACCTTCTGGGTGTAGTTCGATTGGTGTACTAAGATTCCATCTAAACGGTGCTCTATCTCGAGACCAAGACAGTATCGAGTCTTTCTTAGATTTTTTTTATCTCAAATTCCGACTTCAGGTGTGCGGCAGTTCTCGCGAGCTCTTCAGGAGTTATGATGAAATTCATGTCATCGACATATACTGCAACAATCGCAAAAATGGAATATGACTTCTTAATGAACACATAAGGGCATAGTTCGTTGTTCACATATCCCTAACTAGTCAAATACTCGCTCAAACGGTTATACCAAATTCTTTCGGATTGCTTCAAACTGAATAGTGAACGCCTCAGCTGAATTGAGAGCATGTTCCGGGGTTTGTAAATATTTGATCCACTCCATGTAAGCCCTTCGGGAACTTTCATATTTTTCGTATCAAGATCCCCATAGAGATACACAGTTACTAAGTCCATCAGTTGCATACTCAGTTTTTCAAAAACTACCAAACTAATAAGGTAGCGAAAAGTAATCACATCCATAACGGGTGAATAAGTTTTGTCATAATCAATCCCAGGGCATTGTGAGAATCCTTGCGCAACAAGACGAGCTTTGTAATGCATAATTTCTTTTTCTCAATAAACTTCCGAACGAAAACCCATTTTTAGCCAACGGGCATCACATGTGGCGGAGTATGAGCTACATATCCAAACACCTTATGTTTCCCAAGTGAATCGAGCTCGACTTGGATTGCTTGTTCCAGTTTGACCAATTAGTTCTACATCGACATTCATCAATGGAACGGGGTTCAATGTCATCGCTCAACATGATCTCAGTAGCTACTACATATGCTAATGCATCGTCGACGATCATCTCAATTCTATACCAAACATCATCCAAGCTAGCATAATTGACCAAAATCCCACGATTCTCAGGATGTGGATTGGTCTCTTCAAGGATGCTTCCGTAATTTAGAATTTTCTCATGAGTTTGATAGAATGAGTAGGCAACAGTAGGATTCACATTAGGCTTTTCAAGGGCCAATGTCGTGGGTTTCCTCTTCCAGGGGTATGAATCTTTTGAACCAAGATGTTTGCCAAGCTTGTGTGTAGGGGCAGATGATTGGCTAGCCATAAATGTACGTGGATCGGCCAAAATGGTGTCTCGGGCCTCCAGGAGGGAAGTGTATCATACATTTGGTACATTAATCTTTGCAGGCACATTTGCTGCTGGAATATGTGATCTTGTCACTCGTGCTAGATTGGTGAAAGCATCTGGCATGGTTTGAGCTACGCTTTGAAGGTCTAATATGCGATGCACTTCAGTCTCAGACTGAGTGGTGCGGGGATCTAAATGGACAATGAGCATATGTCTGACCAATGCGTGGAAGTATTAACCAAAACCATAAAAACATCTAAAATGGTCCACAGGGAGGTATCGGTCCATAAATGTCCCCTTGAATCCTTTGTAGAAAAAATAGAAGGATTTGAACGAATCTTGTTGAATGGGCTTGAGAAGGTTGTACCATTGGACAACATTATGCGTGCCTTACCATATCTTTCAATCGGGTTGGATAGGCCTGAGAAGGTTGTTAGAGGTGCATTCTTAGTGCATTCTTCGGCACTAGGTGGAATTAAGCCCCCCGGGGTTCTAAATTCAACTAAAAATTGTTCATATCTAAGATTCTAATCTTCCATAGGGTTAGTATCCTCCTGAAAGTTAGAAGCTTCCATCTTGGTACTCTCCGGTTCTTCCACTTGCACACAATTTGATTCAAACTTCTTATGACGAGAATGATATTCAACTACAACCTTCTAGGGAGCTCGGCAAACACGGGACCAATGGTCCCTTGAACCATAGCAATATCACATGTCTGCATCTATGGTTTCAGGTGCTTTACCCTTATTCTTAAAGTTTGAGGCCTTGGGACCGAGGTTAGGGCGCTTCTGGGCTCGGTTTCCTCCCTTAGGTGGGCCTTGGCTTTATTAACCTTGACAGGGTGGCTTCTAGCCGTCCCTACCATGCCTATGTTGGGGTTTTGGGCGTTGGTTTGTGATATAATGTGCTTCAAGCATTGTAATCACCCCAGTAGGTCGAGCTTGATGATTTTTCATCAATGGTTGATTCTGCTTTCAATGAAAAGTAAAATAGAGATCAAATCCAAAAACTTGGTGAACTGTTGAGCCCTATATTGTTGTTACAAGATAATATTAGTAGCTAAGAAGGTCAAATAGATCTTCTCCAAGAGATCTTCTTCGGTCAAGGTCTCGTTACAGAACTTGAGAAATGATTAGATTTGACAAACTTCATAATTATATTCATTTACAAACTTAAAGTCTTGGACCTGCAAATGCTGCCAGTCATGTCTTGTTTCAGGCAGGAAGATGTCATTTTAGTGATCAAACGATCAGCTAAGGCGACCCAAAGTGCTCGTGGATATTCCTCAGCAAGATACTTGATTTGTAGTGCATCATGAATGTGTCTTCAGATGAAGATCATGGCAGTGGCTTTCTCAGCTTCGCCAACCGAGTTGTCCGTCTCATCTTCAATCGCGGGATGGAAGTTTTTTACATTGAGGTAGAGTTTCACATCTTGAACCTACTTGAGGTAGTTTCTTCCTGAGACCTCCAAAGCGGTGAAGTCGAGTTTGTTCAAATTCGATATGTTCCTATCACAAAATAAATGGACAAGATATGGTTAGTGTAATAGAGAATAAATCAATCCATTCACATAGGAGTAGAACATTCAGGTTTTAATAGACATGTATTGGTTTAAATTTACATGAAAAAAATTTCAGGGCATGTTTCTAGAGACTTCAGGTTTCGAAATAATTATGAACTTCAGGTTCATATGTTCCTACAGACAAGCACAACTATATATATAAAAATATGCAACAAGAAAATATTCAAAAAGATCTTTAGGTCTTAATAATAATTGAATTAATTATTTGGACTTCAGGCCAAATTGTAAATTATGGATGAAAAAGTTATAAAACCCATAGGGCCTAAAAAAATAGGCATTCAAACTTGGGGCCCAAAATAATGGGCCAAAGTCCATGGGTGGGCTGAGTAATTTAAAATGTGTGGCCTAGGCCCAAAAAATAGGTTGGGTTGGGCTTGGCTAGGTTGTAGGCCCAAGACAAATAGGCATGGATCTACTACTTCGCAACGTATATGTTCCTAGGGGCAGCGATCGGGTGCATCGTAGACCAGGTGCACCGAATCACCAGCTACGGGCTGGGATCTGGTGTGGTTGGGTGAAAATACAGGCCTATATACACAAACATGGGCTGCAAATGCAGGCCCAGATGACTATAGCCCAAATAAGAGCGTCACTTGTGTGCAATATATACATGAATCAAGCACAACAGTTGGGATCCAGTGCGATGGGAACACTGTGGCCAATAGGCCGATGTTGGGTTAAGAGAAACGTCGAAGCCCAAAGGGTTGGTGCTTGCCGAGAGACAGGCCAAGCCCAAGTGGGCTTAGGTTTTTGAACTAGTCACCCCAACGTGAGTTGGGTGAGCTCGTCGGAGAAGAAAATCGGCTCCACCGCTTCAGGCGGTCGTGTTGTGGTGCAAAAAATCATGGTGAATCAGGTTCTTTTTAAAACAAGAATTATGGATATAATGCATACACAACTTATGTAGAATCTAAAATTCAAAAAACATAAAGTTGGGTCTAGGGATGGCAATTTAATCCGTCAAACCCGAACGGTTCGGTTTCGGGGATCAAATTTCAGGTTTTTTACGGTTATGGGTAACCGTTGGGTAAATTGTTCGGTTTCGGGTTCGGTTATGGTTATAGGGGTATCCGCCCCGAACCCGCCCCGTTTTTATTATTTAATAAATAAAAAAAATATAAATATTTATTATTTATATTTTTTTATAAAAGATTGAGCATCAATTGAGGGATTTTGGCTGGGAGACTCCTAAGGTTGAGCATCAATTGAGGGATTTTGGCTAGGAGACTCCAAAGGTCTTGACTCTTGAGCCTGCAAGACTTCAAAGGTCTCTAACTCAAACTTTATTCCTAAAATTTTAATGCTTTCAATCAATCATGGAATCTGGAAGAACTCAAAGGTCAGAAAAGATGGTTCAATACTTCAAATTTGGGGAGAAAAACCTATTTGTTTTCTCTTGCAAATTAGCAGCAGCAAATATTGCTTCAAGAATCAAGCCTACAACCTTTTGTGAATCTCCAAGCTTTTGAATCCATCAATAGGTATATTTTCTTCAAATTATTCTTCTTTTGGGGTTGAAAATTCGGTAGCAGAAAATTCTATGTCAGATTCTATGTTTTCTTCAAAGTATTCTTCGAATAAACGTCAGCCCAATTCTATAGTCAGATTCTATGTTTTCTTCAAAGTATTCTTCGAATAAACGTTTGCCCAATTCTATGTCCCTTAATGAGGTAGTAGAAAATTCGATCAATGATGACTTGCTTTCACCTAGCAACCTCGAGACATCTTGCATGATGCATAAATTTAGTCATGTCCCTCGGATAGATCATCTTGAATATTAAAGTTTCATAACAAAAGAGTTATAGGTATAATCAACATACCTCAATTCTAAACATAAGAGTTGCATTCTCTGATGAGAGAGCTTCAACTAGTATAGGGTTTAGGTAACTAGACAAAACCTCTCACTTAAATGACCAAGGGGATTAAAAGCAGGGTTCGAATGACAAACCTGGGCTTGCTTATGAATCAAATGGTCAGTCATCTGAGCAAGCCTTCGCTTGAGCTCAATTTCTATGTAATTGTTGGATTAGGTACTCTGAAAGTCATGGCATTCCTAATATTTGTGTACTAGTTAAAAACACTTGTGTACTTGTTTAATTATGTGGTTCTTTCTTGTTGAATTAATTAGTTTGCTATTAATTTTTATTCTTTTAATTTTGTTTGCAGTAATCCACTATGACTAAAAGGAAATTTCATTCTCAACAATATGATCCAATTGATTCTAATCAAGAATCTCAACCGAATCTAATCGATCAGATTCAAGAAGCACCAAATTACACAACTCAACCCCAAAATATAGCAACTCCAAATGTGGT
Organism: Cydonia oblonga; assembly: GCA_015708375.1. Taxonomy (NCBI): domain Eukaryota; kingdom Viridiplantae; phylum Streptophyta; class Magnoliopsida; order Rosales; family Rosaceae; genus Cydonia; species Cydonia oblonga. The sequence goes on along the minus strand of JADOBS010303667.1, from coordinate 1,045 downwards.
CGATACTCAAGACTTAGAAGGTGAGGGTGAGAAAGATGCTGAGGAAAGGGTTGAGGAACTTGGAGGTGAATGTAATACATCGAATCTTCAAAGTGAGGTATGGAAACATTTCACTAGACAACTTATTAATGGAAAAATGATGGCAATATGCATGGATTGTTACAAGAAACTTGGTGGAGCAACCGTAAACGGCACCAGCCATTTGCGAAATCATTTAAAGGTATGTGTGTATCGGAAACAAAAAATATTGAAGCAAACATTGACACAAAATAGAGGAGATGGAAAAGTAGAGCTCTATGCATTTGATCAAGAAAATGCAAGGAGAAAGCTTGCTATAATGATAATATTACATGAGTACCCTCTTTCCATGGTGGAGCATTTTGGATTCCGAAGGTTCATGAATGTTGTTCAACCATTGTTCAAGTTGGTGTCAAGAAACACAATCAAGAGTGATATTTTAAAATTTTTTGATTATGAGAGGTCCAAAACAATGCAAGTGTTGGACAAGATAAAAGGCAAAGTTGCTATAACTACTGATATGTGGACTGGAAGTAACCAGAAAAAGGGATACATGGTGATTACAACACATTTTATTGATGATTCTTGATTGTTGCAGAGCCGAATTATAAGGTAATTTTTTTTAATATTATTATCTTGTTCATTTAACTTCTAATTTTAGGATTGGTCAGAGACAATAAAAAACTTAGACTTTTAATTCCAGAAACATAAAACCATAAATTAGAGGTATATATAGTACAAAGTATCTAATACAAAAACAAGTCCAAAGTCTCAAGAAAAAAAATGTTTCATATCTTTTGCATCATCCTTGCCTAAGGTACCAACACCTAATCTAAAACAACTAAACAACCTAGCAAATTTACTAAGATAGTGATCATTGGTGTACCATATTTCAGAGGTGTTCCCATGTTTAGATTGGTAGTTTCATATGGTGTTTTTGAAGTTTTTGTGTGATTGCAAGTTTGAAAGGTAGATGACATAAAACTTGATTGGATTCTTTTTAATAATTATTTTTCTTGTAATTTTT
>JADOBS010303666.1:0-21660 GCA_015708375.1 Cydonia oblonga | reverse complement strand
TTGTTCTTGCCAAGAACATATCAAGAACAATGAAGAACATCCATGAAAACCCATAAGAGCTCCATGAACATTTTTCACCCAAAGACACCCCAAAACCACTCAAACTTAAGGGAAATAACATATTACCGTACTAGGGTACTTAGGTGTTCCAAAAGTCACTTTACAACACTTTTAACAAGACAAACATGAACCAAAAAATCCACCCTTTGGATTTGGCCGAATTTCCCCCAAAACATGGCACCAAATTTTAGCTCCAAAATTCATGCTCATATGAACTACATCTACAACATTTGAGATGACAAATTTTCTATCAAAATTTACATTCAAAGAGGCAAGAATAAAGCTTGTAACAATTACAACATTCACATCAAAGACTATGCACTACAAAACCCAAAAGGATTCACCAACTACTAGACCTAGGCTCTGATACCACTTGAAGGGAATATTTGAGAAAACTAGTTCATTTGAGCAACATCTACAACATGCAATTAACAATTAAAGGCGGAATCATGCTTGTATGCACTCAAAAACAAAACGTTACCCATGAAATTCAAAGCCTAGTGGTTAAGTGAACCAAGACTCAACTCAAGAACAAAGTAAGCTGAGAAATCTTATACCTTTGTTGATTCCTCTTTGCATAGGCAAAGGCTAATCACCAAAGGAGAGGGCCTTGATTCCTTGCTTCTTAGCTCCATGGATTTCTTGGAGGATGATGGTTGAAAGGATTCTCCAAGTTCCCAAAAGAACCTCTAATTTTCCACACCAAGGAGAGCATTGATGAAGAGATGAGTGACCTAGAGGAAGTAAGATTGCTAGCTAATTTCCTCTAGGGTGGCGGCCTCTTAGAGAGCTAAGAGTGCTTTGTGTTCTCATCTTTTCTCCAAAAGAAACCCTTAAGATGAAATGGCTACAAAGTTGCCTTTATACCACCTCACAATGTAGTGGCAAACTTGCAATTAAAGCAAGTTCACTACCCTTTCTCTATATGGCCGGCCTTAAGGGTTTATAAGGCTTTGAGGCCCTTTGTGTTATCAAGTTTTCATACAACTTGAATTAATGGGCTTGACATTCAAATCCCATTGGGCCTTGCGGCCTAAAACTAACCCAAGGTCTATAACGAACATATTTGTTTGATTAATTAACATATTAATTAATCCTAGCCATAAATAATTAAACCATTTAATTATCGTTACTCATCTCTGTTGTTTCTTCAATCTCTACCTTACTTGGTGTACGATCCATTAGGTTCCTTTTAGCGAGGCAGTGGGCGATTAGAACTCTTTAAATCGATTGTGAATTGAAGCTTACTTTCAATTCTCCCTTTAGTGATTATACACATTTAGGGATTCCACAAACCATGAGTGACACCTAGCAGTATGTCATGGTTACCCAAGCTAATTAGAAGAGGTGGAGAACCTATTCAGTTCAGGATTACAATGCAATACGGTCTTTGTCTAATACAATACTCTTGACCACATTTTTGGTTTGATAGTTTATTCATGTCTACTATCCAATGTGATTCTCTTGCTTATATGATTACCTTGAATGTGATTTGGAACGACTTCCTAAATCTCATTCATACTCTGGCCAAAGATTCTTAATCATATCATAGAGTATTCTCCCTCAAACGGTTTGAAGGTTAGATATCCCTTGTTGCACATTCACTTGCCTCCATGTCTAAGTGGCTTAACCCCAACTATGTCGTGGACACCCTCTGATGGAGTGACTTTGACATAGTCAAAGATCAAGGACCTAACCATAAGACAATTATGATGCCTCGGGTCAAAGGACTACTTTGCATTATCCCAACCATGAGTTCTCATGTGACACGAGTATGAGAACTCCTCGTTGATCTCTATTGAGCACCTACATGCTTGTCTTGATGTCAGTCACACCAATGACTCGAGACCAGTCACTCTCCCTAAAAGAAGACATAGCATGTACCTATCTTAACAGACTGTCAATGCCCAATTTGCAATACTATGATCAGGAACGTTTAGGATATGTATACGAAAGAGAATGGTATTATGTATCTAACTTCTTTAGATCACATTCTCCCAATTATTCCTTGAACTTATTGTTTAAGCATATAACATTTATATGAGACAGCTTAAAACAATAATCTTTGCCCTTTGTATTAAACTAGATTAGTTTAACATGTGAAATGTCCGTAAAATATCATCATATGATTGGATTTAGGGCACATTTCCAACAGAATTCACATGCAATGTTGCATATATCATCAAAGCACCCTCGTGTGCTTTGCCATTAACACGGGAGCTTCAGCTCTCCTAAACTCAATCTCAGGTAAGGTTCTAGCTCCCATTCTTGATTCTGTGGTTATAATCTTGTCTAATTGTGTTTTTAGGTAAAAAGTGATGGGTCTAGGCCCTGTTATCTCTATGCATGCATGTCACATGCAACGATGAATTCCAGTGAATGTCATCAGGTTCGAAGCTAGATGGTGATTATCTCTTGTGGTTGTAGCTTGGCTTTGGCTTAAGGAGTGTACTTATGCTAATCTAAGCTTGAATTGGTGAGACTACCCATGCATGCATCCTTCCTCTCTTTCTTAGTTTCTAATGGTGAATTGGCACTTGAACTCACCTGAAAACTATTAAACGCCAACTACAAACCTGAAACCTTCAATTAAACTCCAAATTAAACTATTAATAAAACCTAAATTAAATCATCAATCAGGAAAGATAAAAATACAAAAGGGGGTTTAAGAGGTGTACCTGTAATGAGTGAGTGAGTGGGCGAGTGATCTCTTTCTCAGTTTCTAATGGTGAATTGGCACTTGAACTCACCTAAAAACAATCTTAGGTATTAAATACCTATTTGCATGTGAGTTTTTGGCTGGGAATCACTATGTTCTAACATGCATGCTCACTATCCATCAAACCCAAAATCTAGGGAGCCTCTCTAAACTTCACTCGTTGAATCCAAGGTGGATTCAACCTCTCGTCATCCTAAAAAGGTTTTAGGTAATCTCTTAATCAATTTTGGGACTAAATTACTCACATTTTGGCTTTGAAATCGTTGAAATCGAGCTCAGATTGGCCCTGATCTTGTTCTGGGATTTTTTTGTAGTTTCCAGCAAAGCTCTAATGATTGCCGATGCTTGTCGTTAACTTTGATGGCAGGGGCAGAGATTCCTTTAAATTTAATAGAATCCACTAACGGAGCAAGTATATTTCGTTAAAACCCTTAAACCCTCGCCGCACAGGCGCGTGGCTTAGGCAACAACGAGTGTGATGTCGACTCACCGAACCACGGCGACAAGTATGATAGCGCGTTCATCGGTGATGATGGCCCATGGTAGCATGTGTTTCTCGGTGTGTGACACCATTACGATTGCGCATGGCTGAAGCACAAAAGCTCGTGGCGGCACGTGCAGTATCTGTGACTTATTTTTAGGCTTTTCAATGTTCTCAATCACGTGGCATCCTTTGTTTGTGCAAATTCATTACCTAAATGGTAGTTTTGAAAGATTTTCCATAAAATGTCAATTAAAGCTTAACTTAGCTTTATATGATTATCACAGGTTTATTAGAGGATCAAAAGAGTTTAGGCAATGAGCTTATTGACGAGGGATGCTTTGCTTACTTGTGAGTGGACCCTTTTGAAAACTCAACGTTTTTATGTTATATATATATGCTTTTATGTAGATGCATATTGTGGAGCCTAAAATAAGCCCAAAAATGTTAAAGGCGACAAGTGAACTTTTGCTCAAGAAAGACAGATTACCCTCATTAAATGGGCAAGCTTCTAAAATACTCCCACTCGCAGCTTAGCATCACTGAAAGTCCAAGCAGCTGAATACGACTGCCCACAGCTCACCTACCCATGGCAAGGAAAAATCAAAGCATTAAAGATAATGATTAATTACCTAAATCCTATCTTTAATGTCACATCCCGACCCGGGGTCCACCACATCTCGGGCCCGCTCTAGGCCCCGACCATGCCCTCATGGTTTTGTTTCTGGGAACTCAAACAAGAACTTCTCAGTGGGTCACCCATCATGGGAGTGCTCTCACGCGCTACTCGCTTAACTTCAGAGTTCCGATGGAACCCGAAGCCAGTGAGCTCCCAAAAAGCCTCATGCTAGGTAGGGATGGCAATATACATATAAAGATCACTCCCCTGGGCGATGTGGGATCTCACAATCCACCCTCCTTAGAGGCCCGACGTCCTCGTTGGCATACCACGGCCAGGGTTACGCTCTGATACCAAATTGTCACATCCTAACCCGGGGTCCACCACATCCCTGGCCTGCTCCACCACCATAGCACGATAATGTCTGCTTTGGGCCCCAACCACGCCGCCACGGTTTTGTTTCTGGGAACTCACACGAGAACTTCCCAGTGGGTCACCCATCATGGGAGTGCTCTCGCGCGCTACTTGCTTAACTTCGGAGTTCCGATGGAACCCGAAGCCAGTGAGCTCTCAAAAGGCCTCGTGCTAGGTAGGGATGGGAATATACATATAAGGATCACTCCCCTGGGTGATGTGAGATCTCACATTTAATACATTCCCAATTGAAGATTAATTCCATTCTAGTAAGTAATCCTTATTTAAATCAATTAAGGATATTTACACCATTATCTCAAGATATTATTTCCTATTTAATATCTTGAGAATATTCTCTCGATAACCCTTGGCCAATAGGATGCCACCATGTGTAGGGTGAAACTCTAACACCATGGCTAGTCCTTCCTCCTATAAATACCTCAATCAGTACCAAATTTGGGTAAGCTTGTACAAACCTAAAAAGGCATAAACAATTACTATTTTCCAGGGAAACTAACTTAGGCATCGAAGATCCATTGGCCTAACCCCACCCCCACCTCATCGGTGCGTAAGGCTTAGGTCTTTGATCAAAGGTGTTGATTGTTTTGAAGGTGTATTTTCGTCAAAGCTAGAGACGACGAAGATTTGCATTGACAAATTGGTGCTTTTATTGAGAGCTGATTCAAATACTCGAATAAGACTCTCACAATTAGTTTTTGGAATTTTTTGTTACGTTGAATTTCTCACATGTTGTATTAATTAATTTTTCTTAGAAAAGTTTCATGATCAATCCCCGGAGAAAGGATACAATGATAGGAAATTTTGAAACCACGATGAATGAAACCCTATACATTCAAAGACTTGGACCGAAGAGCAGAGATCTCAAGGCTCAATGCAACGGGAGAACGAGCCCCACTGCGAAGCCACGCCACCACCCCGACCACAACGTTGTAGCCCACGACAAGGACAACTACAGCAGTAGCAGCCCAAGCTGAAGCCCAAGCGCATGCTGCAGTAGCCTATAACGCTGCTAAGGTAACCATGAACCACGACCATTAGGCCCAAGCCTATTAAGCCACTCGCCAAGGGCAGGAGTCCAAAGCCGCAGTAGCTAGAGTTTAGCCAACAGCCCCAGCCACAACTGCTCATGCCCAAATCAAAGCCCTAACCGCAGCAACAGCTACCGCTAGCCAAGCTGCCCAGCCCGAGGATCACGACGCAGCAGCCCAGCGGCCAGGAGGGCCCAGTGACGTGCAGACCCAACTAGTTGCAGATGCAGATTGAGCCTAGTAAACGGCTCGAGTAGTTGCTGCCAATGGCAGGCTACACATGTGCAAGCCTAGCGCCCCCCCCAGCGTAAGGCCTAGCTAGCTAAGCGGGTTGGTTTGCACAGCTACCCATTCTGATGACCAGTCCCGCGATTAAGACTACTCCAAGACTGTTTCAGGTGATCCCGATTTTGACCATAAGCCAGGCGATCCACCCAAGGATATTTTCACCCTACTTTTCTGTCCAAGCCCAACCTTTGTACTTGCAGTCAACAACACTTCTACCATACATAGAGATGCTCATTATCCAGACTCTTCTAATCTAAATGGTAAACATACTCTGCCTCAGCAGGTGGCCAACTTGACCAGTGCCCTCCCGCAGCATGCCACCTTGGTGAATTAGCTTTTGGAGCATATTGAGACGTGGTGCGCCCGAAGTAGGACAAGATTAGATAATCGTGACTTATTCCAGCAACATCCTAACAAACAACTGCTTAGCACGCCACAAACCGTGCGTTCAAGTAATGTGCACTCTCGTTTGGGACCTTAGGAAAACGTCTTCTCCCACCTCAATGAGCAAAGAAGTGTTTATTTCTGATTTAGCTCGTGAGTCAGTGTGCATTCGAGGTTGGGTCCACACTCTGACTTGCACTCTGGACATTCCAGGCGAAGCATCTACACGAGGCTAAGCCCACAAGGTGATCCTTATGGGAAACACTGAAGTAGGCGCTACACGACATACTAAGGAGAGCACGAGAGCAGTCTAGCTCTAGTTCCACTGGCAGCCCTCGCCAAACGAGACGACGAGCAGCCCTCACCAGCCAGAAATGAACCATGTGCATTGCAGCTGCAACATAGATGAGTGAGACACGATGAAGAGCAAGACAAGCCAACATGTCATCACCGAAGACAATCGAACGCTCCGCTACCTCAGTAGAGGTAAATCTAGAAGAAATTACAAAAACTCATGGCAGAGTAGCTGTACGGATTCTAGTGCATTGAAATTATCGACGAAGTTCAACCTCATAAAGCACACATCTAAACAAGATCTGATTGATCTTGGATATGATGTCCCTTATGACTCTGAAGAAGATACAAGGTTTGACCAGGCGAGTAGCAGCACTCAATCGTTTCCTTTCATGATTTACCTACCGATGCAAGCTCTTTTTCAAGATGATCAGGAAGGCGCGATGAGATAAATGGAACAACGAAATGCAAAAGAATATTCCAAGATTTGAAGAAGTACATGACATAGGTTGCTCTACTATCTAACCCGAAAACAGCGGATGACCTGTACATCTATCTTGCGACGTCTAAAACAGTAGTGAACTCTGCCCTCATATGAGAAGAGTTGGGGGCCCGACTACCTGTATTCCACAGTTCGAAAGACCAGATGTTCGAGAATCAAAACTTAGTTGTTACAACCTGAAAGCTCAAGTTATACCTTCAGACGTATACAGTCGTCGTCATGGTGCAATATTCCGCACAATCCAAATGCACAACGATAAAGCCACAGACATTGGCGGACATTCTGACGAACGTAGCAACTTAGCACAAAGCCACCTTGGGGGCATATAAGCACTAGAATGACCAATCACCCAACCTGCAGGAGAGTTCCTCCAACTACAAAGGATTAGAAGCATGCCTAGTCCTCATTACGCAGACGGTTCCATACATAGAGCAGCCTAGCACCAGCAGTCGAGCATCGTCTTCCGTTGCACGTAACTCAGCCCTAGAACAGCCCAATACAGGCAGTTGAGCATCGCCTTCTGCTGCGCATAACGCTGCCCTAGCCAGCCTTAGTTCTGTGACTCCCAGCTGTACCTATTATGCATAACAACTTATAGCCTTGTTGGTTCCCTATCGCGCCAATCAGGCTAATGACATCCTAAATTTCAAAGCATCCGATGACAAAGCAAAGTACGAGGATTTACTAATGGCCCCTGGCTAGCGAAAGACTTAGAGGTGAAAAAGCTCACAATTTATTGAAATTCATAACTAATCACTAATCAAGCCTCCGGGGAGCACACGACACAACTTTTGAATCAAGTTTGAGAGTAGTTCATGACGCACTCCACTCATACCGTTACGAAAGTTCCATAAGCTGTTCAAAATCTTAAGTAGATCGCCAAACAAGACCTCACAGGCTGAGGATTATTTCAGTTGTCTAGCAGTCCATCTTTTCTCAGCTGCATTCACGACAACAACTTCTATACTCTCCAGTGCGAAAAGGTAAACCAATCCCCATGACAGCCATCTAGGTATGCTTTTTCATTTTGTCTAGTGCAAGAGGGTAAGCCAATCGACTAATACCCATTTGGGTATGCTCTCCAGTGTGAGAGGGTAAACTAATTCCCGACACTCATCTGGGTCTGCTCTCCAGTGCGAGAGGGTAAACTGATTCCCTGACACTCATATGGGTCTGCTCTAAAGCGTGATAAGTTAAACTAATTCCTCAACACCCATCTGGGTCTGCTCTTCCATGAGGAGAAAGTAAACTGCTCTAGAATATCCAGACGTACATGGGTTGTGCGATTGCTCAGTTACCCTGAAAGCTTCAACTACCTACACCCAGAAACTCCCAGAATTGGCCACAATAGACTTTTTTCCTAAAAAGACTTAGCTTACTAAAAGATTTAATTCTCCGGGAGCTCGGGTCTTTAACTGGATAAGGCACTAAGTAGTGGATCCCTTCCCATGAAAGATTCGTGTGACTAGATGGTCCGCCCACGACGTGCAATATTCATGAATGTAACTCAGCTTTAAAGTATTGCATTACTAGTCAAGCGACATGCGGAATCAGTTACAATTGCTATCCAAGAGATTCATATCGAGCAGCGTGCAACTTAGAAGATTAAGGGACCAACATCTCGGAAGGATATAGTCATTGAATCTTGATTTCGCATATAACTTAAGCCTAAAACGCCTCCAAGAGCCACGACTAATGCCTAAAGTGGTCACTCGAGTCGTCTACTTTAGTAAGTAAGATGCCTAGGCAATCTGTAAACCGAGGCTTAGACCTACCATGACTACGCGGACCCGTCTGCTTATTAAAAAGCAGCACTTCTAACCAACGGACTACGGTTTAAGTTTTGCAAGAGCAAAAGCTGAAATGTACAACTCTTATGGCTACACGGACTCCTCTACTTTCTAAGAAAGGCACGTGTCTAGCCGTCGACTCTATGAGTTAAAAATTTCGCAACATGCCCAAGGAGGGCCAGGGCTCGTGAAGCCACTAAAGTTGAGATTCACGACTGTAGCAGCTACACGAACTCTTCTACTTTCTACAAAAGGCACGTGTTCAGCCATTGGCTCTATAAGTTAAAAATTTCACAACATGCCTCGGAGGGCCAAGGCTCATGCATCTGTCAAAGCTGAAGTTTACAATTATAACAGTTACGCGGACTCGTCTGCTTTCTACAAAAACCACTCGTCTGGCCTTCGACTCTATAAATAAACAAATTGATAAGTAGTCGGATCATAGCCTCCTAGCCTTGCTTGACCTCGTACCTCCTCGGGATAATTCTCTCCTATATGTGGAACAACTATAGTAATTTATAAATTAAAACATACACAAAAATGCTAGGAAAATCCCTTATATTTCGCTCAAATGGAGGGTTTAAATATACAAAAACATTCTACTAGACGTCAGAACCCGTACACGTTGACCACACACACGTTGACCACACACTACCATAAAGCAGCACACACCTTTACACACCTCCACGCGCTCCAGATTACGGCCACACGAACGGCCACGCGCAGGTCATGCTCCTGCACGTGTTGATAGATTCCAAACGCAGGTTACTATAGTCGCCATCAACCGTTGCTTGGTTCACCAAAATTTGGAAAATTTTGGCTGGATTTTTGTAAAAACTTTAAAACTCTATAACTTTCTCATTTGTCAACCATTTTTTATTTATTTTATATGGAAATGAAGGTTGGGAAGAGAAGAACAAGTTTGTACCTTTTGAAAGTCCAAAAACTGGACAAAAATGGACTGAAAATGGCTCCAAAGTCTCAGCCCTAATTCCAACATCCCAAAGCCTACACGTTGGCTTCACTTCAAACTTAGGCTAGGGACCTCGGGGAGTTGTGTAGTTGTTTCTAAACCTTCCAAAACCTTGTAACTTGAATGGAAAGTCACCAAAGAACCTTGATCTGAGTCGGAGCTCCGAGTTGGGAACTCAAAACTTGTTCATTTTAAAAAAAAGCTCGTACAGATATACTTATGGGGATGAGAGGAATACAATGATGGTGGTTTAAAGTCCGATCCATGAGGTGTGATGATAATCTTTGTTGTTGTTAAGAGAAGAGAGACATGACGTGTGAGAGAGAGAATGAGAAGAAGAGAGAGAGAGGGAGAGTTTTGATTGGACAAGAGAGAGAGGAAGTGTCTGATTGGTGAGAAAAATAAAGAGAAAGATTGATTGGTTGGTGTGGTATGTGAGGGACCGATTTTAAAGTGGGAAAGGGTCCAAATTTTGTACAATTTAAAAGTACACAAAAATCTAGCTCACCCAATCAAAATTAGTGTTCCTAACACTAAATAATTAGCACATATGTGTACAATTTTGCCTGTAGTTAACATAATTTAACTAAATTTAACTTCTTCGTTACAAATTTGATTTAGGTTTAACTCTCACTCACGCATTCGTAATAACTTGTAGTATTTAACTACAATAATAGGAAAAATAATTTAAAAGTTGAACAATAATGTCCACGTTGGATTCCACTTTGCCAACAAGGGTATAATCATCATTTTACGCACTCGGGAAGGAAATTACATGGAAAATTAGGGATAGGTCGTCACAACCTACCCCCTTATTACTGAAGATTATAGTTAAAGAATAAACATGGATAAGGATCTCGCATGCGCTCCTTCGTCTCACACGTAGCTTTCTCAACTGAGTGGTTTCTCCATAAGACTTTCACCATTCGAACGCTTTTGTTGTTGAGAACTTTTTCTTTCCAATCAAGAATCGTCACTGAAACCTCATCATAAGTTAAGTTTGGGTTAATCTCTAACGGTTGAGGATGAATCACATGTAACAGATCAGAGACGTATCTCCATAGCATGGACATGTGGAACACATTGTGCACTCTTGACAATTCTGGCGGTAGATCAAGTCGATAAGCAACTTCACCAACTCACTTTAAAATATGATACGGCCTGATATAACGAGGACTTAGCTTTCATTTCTTCGTGAAATGTACAACGCCTTTCCATGGTGACAGCTGTAAGAATACCCAATCTCCAACCGTATATACCCTCTCTGGTTAATGTCTGTTTGCTATACCCTTTTGTCAATCCTATGATGCCTTCAGGTTGTCATTTATCACTTGAATATTCGGTGTCATCTTATCTACAATTTTGGGGCCCACCAAAACTCTTTTGCCAACCTTGGACCAACATAACTGTGGACGACAAGGTTTCCCATACAACGTCTCGAATGGTGACATACCAATGCTGGAGTGGAAGTTGTTGTACGCGAATTCTATCAAAGATAAACATTTGTGCCATTCATCTCCAAACTGAAGGACTGAAAATCTCAGCATGCCTTTTAGCATCTGAATAGTTCTTTTTGATTGTTCATCGATCTATGGATAATAGGTAGTGTTGTAGAGCAATTTCGAACCTAGAGCTTCTTGAAAAGCCACCCAAAATTTCGAAGTAAATATGTGGCCCCGATCATAAATAATACTAATTGGAACACCATGATATTTGATAATTTCGGCAACGAAAAGTTTGGCCAACCGACTTAGCGAGTAGTTTTCACGAACAAATAGGAAATATGCTGACTTAGTAAGTCGATCTACAATCACCCAGATACCATCATAGCCATTACACGTGCGAGGCAGCTTGTACACAAAATCCATAGTGATATCCTCCCATTTCCATTGAGGTATAGGAAGTTGTTGTAGCAGCCTAAATGGTTTCTTTCCTTCCGATTTGACCTGCCAACAGACTAGATAACTACTCACCTACTTAGCAATTTATCTTTTCATTCCTGCCCAATAGTACAAAGGTCAGATAGTATGATACATTTTAGTACTCCCGGGATGCATCACATAAGCTGAGATGCGTGCCTCATCGAGAATTTCTTCTTCAGTTTTTCCATATTCGGTACATACAATAGATTGCCTTGCATAAGAATGCCATCAAGTTTTCAAATTTGGAGATCTCGCATATTGTCGTTCAACACAGCTTGCTTTAACTCTTACAATTCTGAGTCATTCATTTAAGCCTTGAGAACACGATTCAATAAAACTGGTCTAACTTGAAAGTTGGCTAGTAGGACTCCTTAGTGCTCCACTACCAAAACGGCTCCGGTAGGGTAGTTCAAGATCAATAGTAAGGTAGTTCATTTCATGGGGGTTTAACTGTCGTGAAGCATACGCGATCACCATTCCATGTTGCATCAACACACAAACCAAACCATTTATTGACGCGCCACTATAGATCTCGAAATTCCCACTGTCATCTTGAAGTGCCATAACAAGTACATGAGTGAGACAGTACTTCAACTGTCGAAAACTTTGTTTAAATCATCATTCCATTCAAATTTAACTCCTTTTCTGGTCAACCTTATTAGAGGCAGTGCTATTGCCGAGAAATCTTTCACAAAGCGTTGATATTAGTAGGCAAGACCAAGAAAACTTTGTACTTCAGTGGCAGTCTAAGGATGCTCCCAATTTTCCACTGCTGCTACTTTCTGTGGATCCACAAGAATACCTTGAGCTGATATCACGTGTCCCAAGAAAGACACTTGATCCAGCCAGAACTGGCATTTTCTGAATTTAGCGTACAATTGTTCTCTCTTAACTTCTTTAAAACCAAACGTAAATGTCTAGCATGGTCAGCCCCGCTCTTGGAATACATGAGAATATCATCGATAAAGACAATTACGAACCTATCAAGATACAGGCGAAATACCCGATTCATCAGGTCCATAAAAGCTACTAGAGCATTTTTTAACCCGTATGGTATCACAAGAAACTCGTAATGACCGTATCAAGTTCGGAATGTTGTTTGTGGAACATCATCACTTCTAATTTTTAACTGATAATAACCATAACTTAGATCAAATTTTGAGAAAACTCAAGCACCACAGAGCTGATAAAAAAGATCATCAATACGAGGTAACAGATAACAATTTTTAAATGTCATCCAATTCAGTTGTTTGTAATCAATACATAGCCTTAATTTTCCGTCTTTCTTCCTCACGAACAAGATTGGAGCTCCCCAAGGGGAACTGCTGGGCTGAATAAACCCATTATCAATGAGTTCTTGCAATTGGGTTTTTAATTCTCTCAACTCTGCAAGGGTCATACGATAAGGTGCTAGAGAAGTAGGGTCGGTACCTGGAAGTAGGTTGATGGTGAACTTCACTTCATGATTTGGTGGTAAGCTAGGAAAATGATTAGGAAACACATTAGGAAAATGTTTGACTACTCGAACATCTTCCACACGCGAAGGAATATCTTAGGCCATCACTACGTGACCTAAGTAGCCTTAACAACCCTTTCTCAACATTCGCTTCGCCCTCATGGCAGAGATTACTCCGTGTTTCAGACCACTACGTTCATCGACAAAAGTTACAACAGGCATGTTTGGTCGATAGAAAGTAACATTTTCTAGCAATAATTCAACATGGCATAATTATAATCTAACCAATTCGTGCCTAAGATAACATCGAAGTCAATGATATCCAAAGGAACGAGATTAGCTGGCATTACTACATTCTCTATAAGAATGAGACATCCTCCCAACATAACAAATTTCACCTCTAGGCATCGAGAACTCCAAATCGTAACCAAGGGGAGTGGGGTAAGGTTAAGTCTTTTGAGAAAACATATGAGAAATAACCGAGTGAGTAGCACCCGATGCAAATAAAATTCTAGCAAAGTGGCCTAGAACATTCAACGTACCATGATTAAGTCAGGATTTCTCTGAGCATCCTGTATGGTGATGTTGTTAATGCGACCTTACACTTGTTGTCTGCCTCCACGACCTCTGTTTGCCTGATTCTGATTGCCACGTCGTTGATTACCTCGACCCTGGTTGGTTTGGTTTATCTACCTGCCCGAGCCACCATTGCTAGAAGTTACATCGAGACTCTAATACTATCCTCCAGTACACCAATGTGCTCCGCCACCCTGATACGGTGTATAACGTCCTTGGTACTGTTGATAGCCGCCCTGGTAATATGAAACATCAGGTGAGTATTGGTATACTCCTCCCGAATACTGGGATATGTAGCCCTAGTAGTGGAAAGCACCACCATAAACTGTCTGCTAGTAAGCACTAGGTCCCGTAAGTAATTTCTAATGTTGAGGGACTACAACTGGTAGTGTAGGAAGCTGGTTTTTCTGATTCTGAGGACATTAATTAGACTTGTGCCCCTCCTAGCCATATGTGTAACATCCTTTATTTCCCCTTTTTGATTCACCATAGTGACGATTAGTGCACCCATAACAGAACTGAGCACTAGAATTGTTGGAGTTCCTTTTATTTTGAAAATGTGAATTGCTAATGGATTTGCCGCCTTCGAGGTGTATTGAAATTTGAACCTCCGCTAGATGATCTAAAACTGTTACCGCTTTTCCTGAAATATTGAGTCATTTGAGGACCAAGGGATGACTGCCCCTTGTTGTTATTCTTTAGAGTGTTACTATTTTCCTCTTCATCATCATCGTCATTACGGTCATTTTTGGAATCTTCAACACGAAATAAAATCTCAAAGAATTCTTGATAAGTGGAGCATGAAGTAGACGCTGCCAAGGAACGAAGTCGTTAATGAGTCCCCTTTCTTAAATTGACGAAGCATTTATCTAGGATTTTCAGCAATAGCAAGACAATAACGAGATAAATTAGTGAACTTCCGGTGATACTCTGTTACTGAGATTTTACCTTGTTTTAACTCTGTAAATTTGTCTCTTTTTCGATCCTTGTAATAAGGAGGTGTGAATCTAGCATCAAATAAGCACTTACAAACATCCCAGCTCATGGCATCCTATGCAGACAACAGGAGTGACTCATAAACCCACCATGCCTCTGCTCCTCCATGAAAGAACCACGTTGATGTTTTGACCCATCGTTCAACTGGAAAATTCCCCTGTCACTGTATAGCGTGAAAAGTTTTTTCAACATGCTCAAACTAAGCCTTGGCTACGTCGGGTTCCCTTGTTGCCATATAAATTATTTATTTGAAGATTAGATATGGTCTCTAAGGTAGTCTTTTGGGGAGGACAAATTGTTGTCTGAATGGCTATGGCAATAGCCTCACCGAGTTGTCCAAAATCAGGAAAGTTTGTCTCAAGTGGAATAGGTGGCGTTGTACGAGGTGGCATGATTCTAACATAAGAGATAAAAAATTATTAGGACTAATAATACATATAAAGAATGCAAGACTGCCAAACCTGGCTCTGATGCCAAACTGACACACCTCAACCAGAGTCGAGGCATGCTAGCCGACACCCAAAGGTGACATAGCCAAAAGGAAAGTGATGTATAAAATATGGATAAATTTAAACCGAAGCTAGAATTTTATTTAAGCTAATAAAGAGAGTGCGTAGTAGTGGGAAGAACCCATAAAACATAAGTAGTCAGAGCAATCAAATCTAGTTTAGATACTTATTACACAACCGGAAATAAGCTCCTACATTTCATTGGGAGAATGTCAAAATCGCCAGAGATCCCTCATACGCCAAAGAGGATTCAGCTAACTAAGTCCTGGAGGGGGGAAAAATAGAAGGTGTGAGTGGGCAAAAACAAAGTTTTATGAAACACATTTATTTACTGAACATACTAACTCCTCGCTATAAAACATGTATAGTTTCTAGAAAATCATACTACGTATAAGTATGAAACCAAATGTAATCCATCAATAATTCCAGAAACGCAACAAATCATAATTTCTCAATTGCGTCATAAGAAAATCAAGTGCTCGTCAATCTATGCTAACATAAGAGTTCATGCAAATAAATTCTGACATGAATAGGACTAGGTGTAATCATAATATATACTCTAGTACTATAATAACGTGAAGACTGGTGCTAGGCGCATCACATACGAGTCCTAGTTGCCTTTGCAACCTAGGACAAGACTAGCACCTACAATGGATCCAAAGTGAGCGTGCGGTGTGATGTGAACATACACGTGAAGCCTGTCCTTGGCCAGGGGCAAGTCCTACACCGGTGCAAGCATGCATGATGAGCAAGTAAAATGTATATGAACATGCTATGACAATTTATAAATCTCAACAATATAATAGCACTTTTAAAATGAAATAAAACATGGCATGATAGGCATAATATTAATCCAAAAGCATTTATGGAAACCATAAAACTTTATATAATATATATATATATATATATAGTAAATGGCCACTCACTGATACGTAGTCGGATCATAGCCTCCTAACCTCTCTTAACCTCGTACCTCCTCGAGATAATTATCTCCTATATGTGAAACAACTATAGTAATTAATTAAAACATACACGAAACGGCTAGCAAAATCTCACATAGTTTGCTGAAACAGAGCAAAATCTCACGGAGTTAGTAATGGTGTGAGAATATTTTGTTAAATTTTAAGAGAATAATCTCCTTCTTTCCCAGCTCTCTGGTCACCATTGCCGCAAAACTTTAAAACTCTATAACTTTCTCATTTCTCAAGCATTTTCAACGTACTTTATATGGAAATGAAGCTTAGGAAGAGAAGAACAAGTTTGCACCTTTTGAAAGTCCATAAAGTGGACAGAAATGCACTAAAAGTGCCTTAAAAATCTCGGCCCTAATTCCAACGTCCCAAAGCCGCGTTGTCTACATGTTGGTTTCAATTGAAACTTAGGCTAGGGACCTCAGGGATTTGTGTAGTTGCTTCTAAACCTTCCAAAACCTTGTAACTCGAAAGGAAAGTCGCTAGAGAACCATGATATCAGTTGGAGCTCCGAGTTGGGAACTCAAAACCCATTCGTTTTCAAATCAGCTTGTCTATATGGACTCGCGGGATGAGAGGCATACGATGGTGGTGGTTTAAAGTCCAATCCATGAGGTAGCCAAATCTAGTGCAGGAGATCCTAAACTTCGTAGTGATCTAAGGCAACCTTGTCTTTAGGTTCTAGAACCCATGGCCGAGAAGTGTCCATAATTGCTCTAGTACAGAAGTCGGTAAAGCATTCGACACCATCACCACCGCACCTATTCTACTTGCCCAACTGAGCTCGGTTGTGAATTGGCATGCCCGCATTCACAAGGACGTAATTAACTCATAGTTATTCGCTATGGACGCCACATAAACTTTTTAGAGTGAACAAAATTATGTACACACTTATTTTCAAATATGTGTGCCAAAATTCAAAGTGTTGTTGATGCTATAGAAGTTGGAAAATAAACAAAACACATACAAGTAAATTATTCTACAGGTCACAGCAGAGGTAAATCCTTTCATGTTATTACTAAATATGCTCTTTTCATTTCACTTTTTGACATAGTTTTGGATTGAATGATTTCATGGGATGGACTAAACTATTTATCTGTACTATTGAAACATCTCATATCTGCAGAATGAGGGAGAAAATAAGAGTTTAAATATCTTAATCTCATTCAAACTAATACCAAGACCGTTTGTGATAAAACTTCACAACAGTCGAAGTATGCAGGTTGTAATTAACAAGTTGAGGACAATATCAGTGTTTGTCAAAAGTAAGTCCTTTGGCCCGACTCTCTGATAATTTGGCATGCACAACTGCAATCGTTGGGAAAGAAATTATAATAATATGATGAGTAACAGACATTTGTATAGCGAAGTTAGTTAAAGCTGTGTGTTCCACCACCGTCTACACACAAGTACAAATTCTCGTCTTCAAAAAAATTAGATGAAATTAGTATATTCTCGTAATAACAATTGTGAAAAAAAAAATTAAGAAGAATTTGCTCAAATACCACCTAAAATTTAGGGGTGTGTGCATTAGCACCTAGAGAAACTTTTTTTAACAATTAACCACCTAGAGTTAAGCATTGGTGTTAATTTACCACCTTCGATCGGGTCTGTCAAACTTGCTATTAAGTTCAAAGTTATGTTTGTCTATTCAAAACAAATAAATAAATAAATAAAAACTTTAGAGAGAAAAAATGAAAAGTTGCAGAAAGAAGATGAAACGTAAAGAGAGAGAGAGATAGATAGAGCGGGAGAAAGAGGTGGTATAGGCTGTCATGGGGTTTTCTGGTCATAAAATCTGTTTGGGGTAATATTTGAATATTGGGCTAGACTAAAGGAAGGTCCAAAAATGTCAAAACAAGGTGAATCTACCCGAAGCCCAGCCACAAAATCTGAAGCAAATTGAAGCCTTCTTAGCCAAGACATGAGCCATTTGTCTATAGCTGAAATGACAAGTATTGGAGACCAACTTACTATCAACCAAAAACACTTTCCAGTGGCACTACAAGTAAAAAGATGATGACTTACTACTCTCCAAGAGCTTTCGGGCAAGAGCAAAGTCCTGACCATCGAGCCAAATCGCCTATAAAAGGAAGAAGAGACAACAGAGACAAGAACACTCCACCAATCAAACAAACAAACAAACTTTGCTCTCAAGCCAGATTTGCATCCAAAAAGCTGAAATCAACCCAGATTCAGTGCTTTTAGCAATAGTTTCTTTAGAAAAGCTATCTTTTGCCTAGTATAAAGCTTTGCTACCTCCCCAATGTTGTAGTATCGATTCCATCGTGTAAACCTGCTCACTAACCATTCCTTTTTAGCATACAACCCCTGTAAACTCAAAGAGAAGTGGCTACAAGAGGTTCAACCTTGCCAGACGAGGTGAAATCTTGCCCGAGCCTCTTTGTTCATCTCTGAATTACACATGTTTTCATTAAGAGGAACTTGGAGCCAAGCAAATGATTTAAAAGGCCCTAGACTCCTTCCATTTGAACATACAAGATCATGAACTAAAAGTCCTTATTTACAAGGCAATAAAAATAACTTAATGCAGACTTAACCCATCAGATACAATCCTTTAATAACACACTTATTCTACATCTGCTATGCAGAGATAGCAATGGCATGCCTAGCACCTTGTTAATTTTGATTGCGAGCCTCAAGGCCTATACCTAAGGCCTTACAAAGGCACCTTTGAAAATTAACTTTATACTCTTCTTGTAGCACACCAACAAGCAAGAGCCCGACTACCAAACATCAAAGTGCCAATCCATTGGGGAGCTGTGCTGAGGTTCAGAAGCCTTCTCTAGAGAAATCTTTGCTCGAGCATAGTTTTGGCACGCCCAATAAGACTTCATTAGTTTCGTAGGCCAAGAAGAAGGAGGAATGAGGGAACCTTCAGGTGGAACATAGAATACAGGCCACCCCATTGTTTACCAAGATCAAAAATAGTAGATCACCCTGACCAATTCCCACCTTTGCGAAATTCTCCTATCTTAGAAAGCCCGATTGCGTCTAAGAAGTCGGAGGGCAAAGTGACTAATGAAGACTTGCAAGCCACCATGGTGCAAATGTTGAAAAGTATGGAAAAGATCTTTATGGAGACAAGAGGAGAGGTGAGCAGACTCTGTTCTTTAATAGGAAGTTTGCAAAGAAGACTAGATCTGGAATACTCTACCCCAAATGATAGTTATGCTAGAGAAATGATGAGGGAGGCAAACCCTGAGAATGAACCAGCTATTCCCCTATTTCCTTTACTTGAGGAAGCAAAGGAAATAGGAAAGGAGAAAATAGGGCATGGGACCAGTCAGCCAATACTAGAAGAGATCCTGGAAACAAATTTGCCCAACCCACTACTATTCTCACTAGATAGTGGGGGACATGTCGGGCAAGACAAGATGAAATAAAGGATGAACCAACAAGTTAGAGAATCCAGTGGAAAAGCTGTGTCCCCAATTGCGGGCAAGCCTCTTCTTTATAGGCCATCACCATTGGCTAATAAGGGAGAAAGGGCCAGATGATGACAGCCCGAACCAAAGAAAGAGACTTTCTCGGGTAATAAGCGTAGCCCGAAGTGGGAACCCCCTTACACCCCACACAACAATGCAGCCAACCAGTAACTCAAAGATGAGTTAGCTGAGCTAAGAAGAATGGTGGTCTAGAACGTTCAACCCCAAGCTCGCCCACTATTCATGATCTCCTACTAGAAGCCCTACCTCGAGTATGTTGATGAGCAGAACCCATTTCCCCTTAACTTCAAGTTGCCCGCATTCCCAACATTTAGTGGAGAATAAGGCAATGTGTCATCTAGAGATTATATCTTCAAGTTCTCCAACCATTGTGTGGCATTTTAAGACAATCATAACTATAAGTTAAGATTATTTGGGAACTCGTAGATTGGCCTAGCGTCCCAATGGTATTCTCTATTGCCCCATAATTCCATTGCTAACTAAGGGCAAATGGAAATGGCTTTCGATAAACAGTTCTATAGGGTGGAGCCCGAGATGACCATCAACGATGTAGTTGAGGTGAAGCAATATGAGCATGAGGTGCTAATTTCCTATTAACCATGCCCAACTTATATTTATTGCTCAGAAGGCATTGAGGTTGCCTTTGAGAAAGAAGTTTTACGATGTACAGGTCAATGAGCTACATGAACTAGTAATTGCTGCCACGAAGTATGAGAAGCTGTTGATTGAGGAACAAAAAGTGAAGCAATCATCCAAGGTGTCTCCTTTTTACAAGAATAAAGCTACAATTCACCAATTCGAGTTTGAAAGAGTAGAGCTAGAAGAAAGTGATGGTCATAGAGGAGAGAGAATTAAAATATGTGCAGCAGAGATGACTACTCCTTTCAAACCTTTAATGGTAAAGGGGTTAGTACTGCCAGTCAAAGATAAAAAAAGATGCCAAAGCTCGAGGAATTAAGAAGAAAAAAGTTTTGCAAGCTACACTATACCTTCAACCATTCAATAACTAACTATGTCCAGTTCAGGGACTGGATACATGACCTTATAGTCAAGGGAAAGTTGCTCATGGAGAAACCCTAGGCCAATATGATGATTGACACATATCTTTTCCCAGAGGCCCCAGTAAACATGATCAACCTGACTTAGGCTAAGAAAGGGAAGGGAAAAGCCATATGGGAAGTAAAAGCAGAAAGGAGGCAAATTGATAGACCTACAAAAGGAATTATCAAGTTGCCCGAGAAACCCAAAGCAGCCACATTTAAAGGAATGGTATTATGTAACAAGTGCCAATGTGAGTGTGAGTTAGAAATACCACCATCATGAGCTATTATTGATCAAGATTTAATCAAAAGAAGAAAGAAGGAAGAGTAGGAAACTCGCAGGAATGTGATATGCACATGTTTTCATATATTTTAATCATATATTTCCTTTGGATTTTGTATATTAAAATGGGTTAAATGCACTAAATTGTATTGTTTTATTTTCTAGGCATTCAATGCGGGAGTTACGTGAAAAAGACGTGGAAAATTGAGATTTTGGGTGTCTACAGTAATTCCAGTGGAACACAAGGCTAACTAGCTGCGCGAAGACATGTGCATTACAACAAGAAGATGAGACTGCAACGGTTTTGAAAATCAAATGGACATGGGAGTGCTATTCAATAGATTTAAGGAGAGACATAATTATTTGTTTTTATTATTTCCGTTTATTTATTTTTTATTTAATAAGAACATAAAAGTGCATTAGTTAGGATTTTAGTGGGGTTTAATTAGTTTTTTTTTCTTGTCTTTGCCTTGGGTCTTTATATGGAGATTGATTATCCATTGTGAGTTAGAAAGCCACCAGTCCACCAAATAACATCATTTCTCATAGGAGGCTGGGACAAGGAAGAGAATAGGGGAGAGCTTTTCTAGTTTGTCTTTACTAGGGCTATGATGTAGCCTAATCATGAATACTTAATTGCCTTGTGGCATTGTTATTATCATGTTTTTCTTCTTTATAGAGTATATTTTGCTATTCATAATGCGCTTGATTTTTATTTAGATGCTTGATCACCATCTAGGTTTAAATTAGGTTGATTTGATGCAAGTTAGAGTAGATGCCATACTTAACTTGGGTTTAGCTTCTTGCAATTGATACCATAACCACCTATTTGTAGATGCCATACAATTAGGGTTTGTGTGATTT
>JADOBS010303665.1:0-21633 GCA_015708375.1 Cydonia oblonga | reverse complement strand
TATACAATTATATGTATGATATATAAAACATATATATAAAAAAAAAATTAAATCCCATGAGGCTTCGCCTCACGCCTCACGCCTCACGCCTAGGCCGGGCTTCGCCTCGGACGCCTCGCCCACGCCTCGGACGCCTCGCCCACGCCTTACGCTTTTAATACATTGATACTCACACAACAATAGGCTTTTAATACATTGATACTCACACAACAATATTATCAATTTTTTTTTTGGCAAATGCTGAAATGGCATTGAACATTGCAGCAGTCCACAAGAATAGAGAATCACGTCGGGAGTTCCAAAAAGTTTGCTATTCTTGCCTCGCAAGCAAGGCGGGCATCTGAATCTGATGCAAAATAAAATGAAATGAAATGAAATAAATAAGATGTATGAAAAGAAAAACCAAATTCATCTCAAGTAGTGAGGAATACCAATTGTTTCATAAAATCCACGAGGACTGCCAGAATACTGAGATCAGACAGAGGTACAAATGCTCTGCTAAAAAAATATACATAAAAGAAAATAAAGCTTCGTCTTACAAGCAGGTTTCTCATGTCCTTTCAAAGCCAGATAATTTGCTGCAGCGAAGTTCATGACTTCTTTGCCATTGATTATTGTATGTGGCCCTGCAGGACTGAATAAATTCTACTCTTTAGTGGGATCCCTTGGAACAACCAAGGCGCGGGTAAATTGCTTAATACTCTTTAGTTTTGAAAACCTTAAAATATTCTCTCTAACCTTTCCAACGCTCTGGGATCATACAACTTCTCTTGAGAGATGGGAGGAATAAGAGGTTCACATACACCAGCAAAGGTCGGTTAACAAACCAGGAAATCACACAAGCATATCATACTAAATCATTTGGGATGGAAGATAAATTGTGACAAGTACAAAAACATGTATGTATATAAATGGGTAGTGAGAAGATGGAGAGAGAGTAGAACCTGATGATTGAGAGTGGGTGAGACGGCGGAGATGGTGACGGTTTGGGGGCGACGGAGCAACGGAAGAGGATTCACATGTGGTTGTTTCTTCCTCTCCCTTCGCTTCTTTTCGTGTTTTGTTTTTTTCGATGGCATTTCTGATAACAAAAATAATTTTAAAATATCAGGACTTTACTGAAACATGCAATTCTAGTCTGTATCAAACCCCCAAGTACTATGTATAATTCAAATTCTTAGTGACTGTTTGGTATCCTATTTGAAATTTTTTATCATTTCTCAAAATATTTCTTAAGAACATTTTTTGAAAACAAATTTCTTTAAAACTCAAAATCTTGATTGGTTTGCGATTTAAAAATTTTAAATCTTAACTTAAACTAGACAAAGAGATCTAAAAAAAGAGGATTGTAGGAGAGATGAGAAAACAAAGTAAGAGATTATTGAAGAAAAGAGAAAAAAAAAGAGAGGATCGGACGAGATAGAGAAGAAGATGAGTGAGAGAAAGAACCGAGAGAATGAAGAGAACGGATTGCAAGAGAGACGAAAAAGGTATAAAAAAAAAAGTAGAGAGAAGGAAGAAAACAAAGCGAGATTTGGAGTGAGAGAGAATGAAGAAGAGAAAAGGAGTAAGTTTAAGTTTTAAAACTCTAAAAACTAACTTTTTTATGTTTTTAGATAATAGACTATATTTATGTGTTAGTTTTGAGTTCGGTTTTTGAAAATATAGTACCAAACAGACCCTTATGTTTCCTCGAATTTTACCCTAACTCTGACTTGAATTTAGGATACAACTAAGCAAGTCCAAGGATATCCGGATTATGATAACATTCCATTCATATTCGGATAAATGTTACCTTATCACAACACCTTAGCTAACAAATTTAATACGAATACAACACTAAAAGAGCATGTCCATGTTGTAACATGTGGATTTACTTGTCGATACTACATTTAGGTTTTGATATCAACTGTGTCGTCCACTCATTACATGTGACGATACATCAATAGTTAATAAAACAAAAGAAACACACGCGTTACAATAGGACAAATAATACCATGGGACGATGTTCCGAGTGGACAGATTAATTCCTCCAATAATGCGCAGTTAGTGTTGGGGTAAAGTCAATTTTGATGGACAGGCGTGTTAGGATTCGAAATTCATATTTTACAAAAATTTAAGCAACACATCACATTTCATCTACAGTCATTTCCAACAAATCAAATATACACACTCATGTTATCGACCAAACTTCATGCTAATCTTGTTCACAAGTCAAAACGCAATTATAATTTAATCGTATCAGTATGGCATAAACTATTGACACCCGAATACGCTGCCTTTCTTTGTTAGTCTGCATCACAAAACTGATCAACCATCGAAGGGCTTCGTAAAGGTGCTAGACGTGCTCCTGCACCATAATCATGTCCGCGTGGATGCCAGAGCGAGAGAATTCTAGGATCCACCAGTCAAATATGATCCTTCAGCACCAATTCTGCAACACTTTTCAGTGATGCAGCTGCCTTGAGCAGATCGGATTCTGTATGCCCAGCGGAGACGAACAATCTAATTCCTAATGGAAGACGGCATTTATCAAGTGTTGACTTTTGGGAGGTGACCACGAAAATGGAATGCTCCTTTAACAACTGCAAAACCGCAACCCTTACGGTCAAGAAAGAAGAGTAGCAGAAATTGATTCAGAAAAGTGTAATTAAGATAACCATTTACTTACACTGTTAGCAATATTTTGAAGGAGCTGGAGTTGCAGTTCATTCTTCAAAGAGTCTGCTTTCTCTAGTCTGAGGAAGACAATCGGTGATTCTGGACTGCTCGCGAATGAGAGGCCCCGTATACCTGACAATCCTGCACATCACATCATATTTCTCAATCAAGAGCATCACAATGCAAGGCAGGCGGTAAGTGCTCTGACAAAGTAAGGGAGATACAAAGGAAATTGATCAAGGGATGAGTAAACCACAACACATGGACATATATGCACATGAATAGGAGATCAAGAACATACCCTTCCATAATACGCCAATGTTTTTCTTCAGCTTCGTTATCAGATCAGGGTTTTCCTCAAGGATATCAATAGCAGTAATGGCAGCACTCGCAAGATATGGGGGCAAAGAAGCAGAAAAGACGTAACCAGAGCTACTCAATCGCTGCCAAATACCATATCCAAAATTTATCATTTAGATACCTTTTGAATATTTTCGCTTAATATATGCATGTACATACAAGTGTTCGTGAGCACATAGTTATAAGAATTTATTAACATAGAAGGATAGGAAAGTGATTTTCTTGTTACAAATTCCATCTGTCAACACAGACATCATATAATAACTTGTTAGAAGTATGTATTCAGTAACCAACTTGGTGATCAGTGACCCTAGCACTTCCAGTGCAGAATCCTCCTTCTGTGGCTAATGCATGTCCCATTGCAGCAGTAATAATATCTATTTTTTCAACCTGCAAAATCACACCACCAGAAATCACAAACAGGTAATGGATCACTACTCAACAGTTACGAGATATTGGAAAAAAAGAAGGGTTTCTAAAAATACCGGAATCCTACAGTATTCAGTGAGACCTCTTCCGGATTTTCCAAGCACGCCAAACGAGTTACTCTCATCCAATAAAACACGAAACTTATATTTCTCCTTCAATTCAACAATCTTGTCCAAAGGGGCTATTTGGCCAGAATTCTGCAAATTTTATTAAAAGGAGCAAGAAAAAGTCGTATAAAATCAACATGCTAATGACAGCGTTGAAGGCAGAAAAGACAGTTTGCTTCTCTATTTGCCAGTGATTCATGAATTTCATGTAGAGATAGAAGTTTTCCTCAAAACGTAACATGACGCCAAGACTTTAAGTAAAACCTCGAAAAAATTACAACCATACCAGAACCATACCAGGAGGATTGATTTCAAGAACCATCTTCCACCGTTATTAAAGGGGTGAAGGTTTCATAGGCTCTAAGACCGCTAGCGGAGCCAAGCTGGGTGCAATGGGATGCATTGACCCCAATAAGTTTGTTGGGCCACTATTTTTCTTTTGGTGCAAAGAAGAGAAAAAATGGGAAGAGGCATTGATTTGGTTTTTTGAAGAATAAAGAAAAAGAAAGGCTGATGACTTTGGTTTTATAATGGGAGAGAAGGCAGAGCCCTTTATTTTGGCAGCATCCAATATATATTAAGGCATTTGTAATGCCTTTTGGTTTTGAGCAGCAGCAGAAGAGAGAAGAGCTGTCTGTCGACAGCTCCAATTTGTAAGCAGAGGAGAGAGATGAGAGCCACACCAGGGAGAGCATTCGGCTCTTCCATTTGAAAAAGAGTGCAGTCGGGTCTACCATTTTGAGAGAGAAGCAGACACAGAGAGTGAGAAAAACATGGGGCACTATTTAGAGAAGGTGCAGCGGATTGCTTCATTTTTTGCTCTCCTTTGAGCAATCACTCATATTAGTGCTACAAAAATTTGTTATGTATTTTCATATCTACTTGTTCTTTGTTTGAGTGAGAGCTATGGGTGTATGTGGGATTTGGGATTTGAGTTTGAAATCTATTTTTAAATGAAAGTATGATCGATTTTTGATAAATTCCTGGCTCCGCCACTGCCTAAGACCATTAGCTGTGTTAAATTGTGTGTGATGAAGTATAAGCAACCTATTTTGTGAAAGTGGATGATGCTGGATTGAATCATAAAAGAGCTCACAACATATAAAAAAATAATTAAATAAATTTTGATATTATGGAAGAGAATGGAATACCTGGTATACAGCTTCAACTACAATGTAGCGCCGCAATTTCTTAACTCGCTCACTTTTCTTATTTGAAGTGAGTTCCTCCAGAATTGTCCTTAAATCTTCCATGTCATTGTGCTTGAAATACTTGATTGTGCTCCTAGAAAGATGAAGACCATTTTGTATTCCCCAATGGACACCTTCATCTCTAGAAAAATGAAAAAGAAACCGCCTTACATGAATATATGTGAATAGAAATTTTCATGAAATCTTTTTAGCAGCATAAGGTCCATCGATACTAAGGCACAAGATCAAAAGTATAGACTCTTGTAAAAATAGAACAAAAACATACATAGTATTTGAAAAAGATGAAAACAAGAGCTAACGTATTGAACTCCATGCATATGAATATGAACAAGGTCATACAAACCGAGTGGGAACAAAATTTCACTAAAATTTATTCCATGTCATGCAAATACATCAAACAAAAGAAATACTCTCACAGCTTTACATCAGCAAAAAGGAACAAAAGTATTGAAATAAAGGCAGAAGTAAAACATAACTTTCATGATTACCACTTCAGTAATTTCAGAAGTCATTTCATCGTCATTTTGAATCATAATCAAAGATAATTGTTAAACGATCCAAGCATTTTCTTAACGTATAAAACATTTGCATTGAAACAAGTTCTACACAGGGAGGAAAAGACTGCAATAATTACGATGATCAAGATTATGCATACTATTACTCACACAACAATAATATCCCCTTTCTTGGCAAATGCTGGAATTGCACTGAACATGGTAGACAGTCCATAAGAATATAGAATTGAGTCCGGAGTTCCCAAGAAGTTTGCTATTCTTGCCTCACAATCAAGGTGGACATCTGATGCAAAATGAAATGAAATAAATAAATCAATTAAATGTATGAAGAAGAAAAATCAACTTTATTTCAAGTAGGTGAAGAATACCAATTGTTCCATAAAACCCACGAGGACCACATGAACCAACACCATATTTTTCCAATGCAGAGGTACATGACTCCTGAGATGACACTGCTATAAATGCTCCATTTAAGAAAATATACATATAGAAAAATGTATTCAGTGATACTATGCAAGGCTCCGTCTTACAAGTAACTTTTCATGTCCTATCAATCCCAGATAATTTGCTGAAGCAAAGTTCACGACTTCTTTACCATTGATTATTGTATGTGGCCCTGCAGCACTGAATAGATTATACTAATTTAGAACAATGAAGGGACTGGTAAATTTTCACCTTAATACACAAATCATTAAACATCCACTAAATTAATTTTTCCTACACAATATTTGTACGAACACAAAATCTTCCACAATGAGGGAAAAATGACTAAACATAAGTGGGACCATCATTGAACTCCAGGCTAAACATACAGAAGATAGCCAGGACCATTTTGTATGGGGAAAACATGCACCACTACTAAAGGAACTCGTCTAGCTCTCTCTTCAGGAAAATTAGGGAACTGAACATACAAATCAAAGAATACATTTTGACCAGAAAAACATGGGATCAATTTATGATAAGATTAGAATTAATCTCACGAACCTTTCCAACACTGGGGGTTCATACAGCTTCTCTTCAGTGATAGAAGGAATAAGAGGTTCAGGAACCCATTCCTCACACAGCTCATCTTTTTCCTACATGTATCAGATACACCAGCAAAGTTCAGTTGAGAAATAAGGACACACCCCTCAGATACGAATCACAACTCAAGCACGTCATACTAAATCATTTAGAAGGAAAGTTAAAATGTGACAAGCACGATACACGCATAGAGGTATCATTACATTTCCATTCACCGAGTAAACTCGTCAAATCTGTAAACCGCATATTTTTCATATAAATAGGGTGTCCAATCTAGTCATAACAAGGCATGCATGCAAACTGGATGTTTAGTTGTTAGGCTCCACTTACCATGAAAGAGTAACCAGAGAGAAGTTTACTGTTACATTTACCGTTATATAATATAGAACATTGCATAAGAAAACACATATTTTGGGTTTAAGCCTCAGATGCTCTCCTTAAGGCGTTAACTATACATGGAAAAGGAGTCTAAGACTAGATAAACCTAATCAATAGAGATGGACATCTTATCTCAAAGTGTACTAAATAATAGTATCATCTATCAGAGAGAGTCCTATTCAAGGAGACAAAGGGTAAGGGTCGCAATCTGTAACACGAACCTGCTCTGTTAAAGGCCGCCTAGGCGGTCTGTAACTGTTCTGGGAAAATAAATAAACGATGACTAAGAAAAGCAGAACTTCTACAAATAAATGTCCTGCAATAAAAAGGTTAAACAAAACTTTGTTAACACAAACATTAGTTTTCGATAGTAAGCAATAATAGCCGTAAAAGGGAGACAAACAATATAGGCAGTAATAAGGATCCGGTAAGCTACCGCCAATTGGAAATCCGAAAATAACAGCTCGAGAAGAGGGAGCATCTAAAGTCGCCGTCACCCAATCTACAGTAGCATTCACTATGTTCAGAATACTTGATGACATTTTACTCGATATCTCGATTCAAATCACAAATAGGCCTCAAAAGTCACTTGTTTAGAAACTAAAGCACTTCCATCATCGAGACCAAGTTCCCTGCACGTAAATATCGATTATTCACCAATTACGAATCCAGTAACAAAATTTACAATGTTATGAACTAAAACCCTTTCAAGTTTTCCTTACGAGCTAAAACTAGCATTAGCAGAATTGAAAGTTCGAAACTCCGCAAAAAATCAAATTTACACATAAATATATTTTCTTTATCACCGTCCACGGAATTGCGAGAAAACTCGGTGATTAATGAGATCCAACAGCAAACAAAACCCTAAAGTCGCCTCCTAAAATAAATAAACCAGAAATTCGGGGCCTTTTCGGTTCGCAATTCAAAACAATTCTCAAAACTGTGAGCTGTGTTCTGATTAATATAAATATCATTCGCGTAATCTATACATATATACGTGCGTGTGTGTAAATCAATGGACGGAGACAGTGAGGGGATGAGTGAGACTAGTACCTGACGATGATTGATAGCGGGTGAGACGGCGGAGGTGGTGACAGGTGGGACGACGGAGCAACGGAATAGGAGGATCGGATATGGTTCTTCTTCCTCTTCCTCCGCTTCTCTTTCTCTCTCAGATTCAGATGAAAATGAGTGGCACGGGCAACCGAGTTGATTATTCGTTTGGCAGACAATATTTTTTGTGTTTTTATTTTTCGTCGTTGGTATTTTTGTAGGGTCCCTTTGGCGCGTACAAGGATAGAAAAAGAATAAAATATATTAAAGATTGACGATGACCCCACTAATCTCATCATTTAAATTTGTAAATCATTGTATTAGCGGGCATGTAACACTTTAACTACATGTTGCCACAAGTACAGGTTTACGTAGAAATTTATAAATCGCGCATCTACAAAAACTGCTAACAGCGAAACTCGAATATTAGTGAAGCACATAAAGAAGGGACCTTATAAATTGAGTGAACTCTCATTGGTACCTTATCACATCTCTTAGGTACCGTTTGGTACGTGAGATGAGACGGAATCCAGTGGGACAGGACGCACTCGTCCCACGTTTGGTGCGCCAATTTTCTTGTGACGCGCTATCCCGTGGAATAGATTTTAGTCAAATTTTTGTGCCACCCTCCACCTGGAACGACTTGTTACAGCCCACGGAACACAAAATTATAACTTTTTGAACAACAATACCCCTCCTCTTTTTTATTAATTTCACTTTGAAAATTAAACAAAATAATCAAAATTTCAAAGATCTCTCCATTTATGCACAATTAGCATAAAATATTCATTAAAAATCGAAATTTACGTCAACAGATAAACTCAAAAACTGAGTTCTCTTGTTTTTCTGGGATATCAAGCTTCTTTGATCGCACTTCAAATTTTCCGGGAAACTGAGTGACAAAAATCCAACAAAAATCAATTTTCTTTGCGTTTGATTTCTATCTTCAAAGAAGAAAAACAGCAAAACGAAGAAACCCATATCGGATAAAGGGTTCTTGAGAAAGCCAAAGGGAGGAAATTTTATGGGGAAACAAACAGGAAGAACAGAAGGGTGCCGGGAAAGCCGGTGAAGGGATGAGAGTTATGAGAGGGAGTGGAGGAAGAAGGGGAAGAGGTGGAAACCAGTAATGGGTAATTTGTGAAGAGTACAATTGTCATTTAATTCTTCATTCCATTCCGGCCTGAGCGTACACTAAACGTAACATAGAACCTCTGTTTCATTCCTTTCAATTCCGTCCGTTCTATCCCGTTTCGTCTCATATGCGTACCTAATGGTACTTTAGTGAACAAATCCCACAAAACATAGTTTTGTTCTATCAACATTGCACTAACGCTTATTATTCCCAACAAAAACTTAAAACCTAATGCTAGGCTTTTTCCAATGCAATGGGAGCTGGATGTGTGATTGGAAGGGAGAGTGCAGCTTTATATCATAACTCGTGGATCCACTTGTCGCCTTTATCTACGTCTTGACGGGGTTAATAATAACACGTGACGATGTAATTATAATTGCTGTAAAAAAATATCTCCAGTATAAATGAATATCGTGGGCCGTTATGGACTAGGGGCTTTTCTTGATTAGTTGGATTTGCAGTATAAGGGATGGGCCTCCATGGCACCAAAACTAATTGACCCAATAGCATAGGCCGAGCTAAGATGATAAGAAGCCTGAACTAGATTTCTTCTTGGCCTAAAATATACAACTTTTGCCTTGGCCCATTGCACCAGTGAAAACAATTGACTTTGGAAAGGACTAGGATTCTCTTCCCTTCTCTTTCCATCTCCTTTCATCCTCTTCTCTCATATTCTCTATTTTCTTTTTCTTTTTCTATAAAAAAATCAATATAAAATATTGACGTGACTTAACCGTAACCATTCAAATATGAGGGGAAGGAAGAGGAGGAAAAAAAAAAGAAGGGAGAGAATCCTACTCCCTTTGGACAACCATGGCATGAAGATATGGCAAGAAAAAGGACCACAATTCTTAGTGATACTAGGAAATGGGAAATCGAACTCTTCACTTAAATATTCGTAATTTATTGAGCTATAATTTTTTTGTTAAAAGTATTAATCATACATCAAAAAAATAATTTGTATGTGCTTATAAGGTAACTGAGCTAATCCTCATATTGTCAATCAGGTTTACGGTGGAACTTCAACAATTTTTGTCTTTTACAAGACTAGATTTCTATTACCTTTACAAGTTAGAGCACAACTCTTGTTGAAGAATACAAAGATCTCAAATCGCAAATTGACATAATGACATGTAGTTATACTTAGCAGTTCTATTTCTAACGCACCAAGCTCTTTTTGTGATAAAATATTTACCCTTGTCATGATGTGCTTGTAAAAATACAAATGAAAAGATAATATTAGTATAATTAGTAGTAAATTATTGATTTATCTTTCTAAACTCTGACACATTCTAGCTGTGCAATTTTTACATATCCAAGCAAAAAAGTAATCAAATTGCATCACCAATCATCAAATTGCATCCTAGTTAATTGGCCCAATAGCATAGGCCGAGCTAAAGATGATAAAAGCCTAAACTATATTTCTTCTTGGTCTAAAATATACAACTTTACCTGTCTCTGCCTCCTCTCCCCATGCCTTGGCCCACGTCACCAGCGAAAACAATTGACTTTGGAAAACCACGGCATGAAGATATGGCAAGAAAAAGGACCACAACTCCTAGTGATATTGTGAAATTGCAAAACGAACTCCGCACTTAAAATGTTCGTAATTTATTGAGCTACAAATCTTTTGTTGAGAGTATTAATCACACATCGAAAAAAGATCTTACATGTGTTTATAAGGTAATTGAGTTAATTTTCATATTGTCAATTAGTTTTATAGTGAAACTTCAACTTTCTTCGCTTTTTACAAGATTAGATTTCTATTGCCCTATAAGTTAGAGCACAACTATGGTTGAAGAGTACAAAGATATCAAATCACAAATTGATTGAATGACATGTACTTATACTCAGCAGTTTTATTTCTAATCGCACCAAGCTCTTTTTGTGATTAAATATTTACCCTTGTCGTGATGTGCTTGTAATAAATACAAATGAAAATATAATATCAATATAATTAGTAATAAATTACCGATCTATCTTTCTAAACTTTGACACATCCTAGCTATGCAATTTTTACATATCCAAGCAAAAAAGTAATCAAATTGCATCACCAATCATTAACATTTTAATGTGAATGGATACCAGTGAAGAGAATTTGCCCAAACCCCAAAACCCACCTAAAAAAATGGATGCATAGTGCCATCCGTTAACCAATTCTAACTAAGACCAAACTTTGATGGAAAGCTAATGATGAAAAATTTGCAAAACTCCACATGCTTTGTCTCCTCCTCCACTCCCAAATGCCTTTTTCTCTTTTCTTCTTTTTTTTTACAACTTAGAGGGCATGAAATTGCAGGTTTTATCCAAGACAAAATATGATGGGATTGCAAAGCACAATTAGGATTTGGATATTCACTTTGAGAAGACAAGAGGGCCACACTAATAATTGTGCTATGTATGAAACCATAATTCAACTACTAATGTACATAATCTCACTGTTTTAGTGACTAAGAAGTGACTGATTAGACTGCGTAAGATAGTCCAAAATGGGGATAATTATTGGGGTTAATGATTTTGTAAATTAAGAGAGGACTCAGAGGAGGATTGGTTGTGACTTGTGAGGATGAAGAAAAATAGGGAGATTGGGATAAAAATAAAGGATTGGGAATACTATGGTGTGATGTAAAGGTGGTGGAAGCATGTGATGCAAAGCTCCCACATCCACATGGTAGAAAGCACAAGGATATAAAGGCGAGGGGGTGAGGGACGCACTGTAATATAAGGCTGCTGCAACCCATGAAGCATATGGATGAAAAATAAAATGATTTTATCACAAATGGTCTCTGGTATTAACCCACACTATTAAGATGTTTTCTAAAATTAAAAATCCATCAATGTAGTTTCTAAAAATAGGTGTCACAAATCAATGTCGTCATTCCTTCACAATTCTGTAAAAAAATTATATTATATGCTGATGTGGCACATAAATGAGTCCCACAAGATTTATTGGTTTTTATCACAAATGATCCTTGAAATTGACCCACACCATTAAGATGGTCTATGAAATTGAAAATCAATCAATGTAGTCCTTGAAAATAAGTGTCGCAAATTAATATGGTCATTCTGTCACAATTTTATCAAAAATTTGGTTATGTGCTAATGTGATTTTAATAATTTTATAATGAATTAAAAAAGTTGTCAAAATACCTTTTTGCACAATGAAATCATCTCAAGGCAAAGCTTGTTGTTCTTCTTTTCACCAAGATCTCTAGGGGAGCGCCCAATAGGCTCTCCAAGATAAAGGTTGTAAGGATGTCGATTGTTCAAATCTTAACTGTGATGTCACAGAAGTCGTCTTCAATCCAAATCGTCACAAAAGGTGCCATCTATCCAAGTCTAATTCGGTGAAGGATGTCGAAGAGTGTAAAGATGGGTGTCTTGAGAATTTTTTTTCGTAGAGAAGAGACGTGAAGGCT
The DNA here is from genome assembly GCA_015708375.1 of Cydonia oblonga. Classification (NCBI taxonomy): domain Eukaryota; kingdom Viridiplantae; phylum Streptophyta; class Magnoliopsida; order Rosales; family Rosaceae; genus Cydonia; species Cydonia oblonga. The sequence goes on along the minus strand of JADOBS010303665.1, from coordinate 9,342 downwards.
ACTATAGATGGAGGTAAAGGAGTGTGGGCTGAGATCGGAAGTGATTGCGGGAATGGGTTTCTGGGTTGATAACTTTTTTACTTAATTATTAAATCATTAAACTTATTTTTAATTTAATTAGACTTGTGGGGCACATTTATATGTCACACAAACATATAACGTATTTTTTTACAAAATTGTGATGGAAGAACCACATTGACTTGAGACACCTATTTCTACGACTACATTGATCGATTTTCAATTTCAAGGATCATTCTGATGGTGTGGGTCAATTTCAAGTACCATTTGTGATAAATTAAAAAAAAAAATTATGGGGCTCATTTATGTGCCACATCAGCACATAACAGAATTTTTGACAAAATGATCACATTGATTTACTTTTCAGGGATTATATTGATCGATTTTCAATTTTAGATACCATCTTAATTGTGTGAGTCAATTTTAGGAACCATTTGTGTAAAAATTAAAAAAAAAGTTAAAAATTATTGAAATAATTAAAGAATGCATTTAGTTTTCTCCAACCATGTGGCTGGCCAGTTTCAGTTCATTCCTTTCTCTCATATCTGTAAGGAGGCGAATTTTGTTGTTGATACTCTTGCGATGGTTGATCAAAATGCTTATGGTGCTTTCAAGTGGTTGCAGTCTCCGGAGAAAGCTGAGTTAGCTTGCCATTGAGATTGCTTTTCTTCTATTTGCCCTAGGGGGCTTTCGTTGTAATCTTGTTTTCTTATGATGGTTTAAGAGTGTTGGAGTTTCGTGGATTGATACAAGCCGTAGATGTTGATGACTCATTGCTAATAGGATCAACATCTTTTATGATAAAACCTTACGCTTGAAAACTCGTTTGGTCTATCCGACCAGTAAAATAAACCAACGTAGGTCCGTCGCATAACAACGAGAAGCTAGCTAGTGTTGGAAACTTGGAGTATAGTTATTTTGATGGGGATGCATGTTAGGTGCCTTGTTTAAATGCAAGTAACACATCATGTTTCATCTACAGACTCATTTCCATATTGGCAAATGGCAGGTGAGTTGAGTTTTTGTCACCTCAAATTACTGGTTTAGTACTCAAAATATCATTATCCATCAAAAGTAAAGTTGTTTAGACTTCAAATTCGTTAGAGTGAGGTAATTAAGCTAGCTTAATCCATTTTTTTCGATGTTGATTTAGATCATCTTCTAGGTAGGAATATTGAGATTAAGATCACCACAGTTAATCAACAAACTGTACTAGTGGGACCTTGTTCTAGTTGCTTGGTCTGCATCCAAACCCAACGGTCGAATTCAGAAAATTGAATAGTTGGGAAGTTAGGTTTGGAACGGATGGAGGAAACTTCAAGCTTGTGTGTTGATGATCATTTTATTTTATTTTATTATTTTCCCCCTTCTTGCCTTCATTCTCACTAAAGGAGAAGTTGTAGAACTGCAGAAACAACTGCTTTTGCTTAACTTGCAGTCTACCACTTCAGAAAAAAGCACCAATGCTGCTGCTACAAAGTGCTGAATTTGGTGATCCCGTAAAAAAACGCTTCCATGATTCAGTAGTATTTTTGAGTTAGTAAGAAACGCTTTTGATTGTATGAAATTGTTTTCGGTAGTTTCAAAAATAGTCTAAAAGATAAAGGAATGAATTACCTACACCGATCACTATCGTGACATCCCGACTAATAATACAGATTAATGTTTTAGCAGAAATATTTATTCATGTTATAAGGACGAGTTTTGTCGTAACAAAAAAGTTGTTCCTTTGTGATTGTAAGGTCACTGATTTGAGTTGTGGAAACAGCTGCTTTACAAAGCAAGGGTAAGGATATGTACAATAAAGTTCCTCCCCTCCCTCCCTTGACGAAAAGCGAAAATTCTTTTTAGCTTGGAATCCCCCTTATTTGTCTACATTATGCTATGGGACTGTACTCATTTGTGTTCAAACTTCTGTACTGCAAATTCCTACAAAAATGGAAAAAATGACATTATATCCCAGTTTTGGCCCACCAAAAACAAATTTTGGCACGCTGCAGGATATGGGGTGGTGCCATGGATTTCTGACTAGGATTATCTAGCTGACCTCCTTTGTCTACAGCATTTTATGTTTTATAAGTATGTATTGGATAATTTGATCCCAATTTCCATGTTTCGTTATTTGATTTGATTTATTTAACCCAATAATACAACTATCACAATCTCAGTTTTCCGTTAAGGTTAATTGAGCTTAAAAAAAAAAAAAAATGTTAAGTCTACTGTATTTCGACAATTTTCGTGTCATCAACCCTAATGTCGAAATTCATGCGTAAATCCTAATATCAATGATGTATTAACGATAAATTTGCATTTTTAAATATACCGTTGATAATTAATCAACATCTACCATCAAAATCAGAATGCAAACCTTCAATAACTCTTGCATTTGACGCCATTGATGGCTCTCTTTCTCATCTACTTTGTGACTGTTTCTTTAAATCCATCAAAATTTATAAATCAACAATGCAACCACCACGAGGGCTTTTAACCCCTGCCTAAGTAATGTGCATTTCTGTTTATCAGACTTTAGACACGATCATGCTAACGCTATCGCTAATAGTACGAAGAGAAACTTGCATGTAATGCGTTAATTTTTTTTCATACTCTCTCAAGTCTTGTTTTTGCATTTTTCATCACACGAAAAAAGATTTAAATACAAAATCTTGAACACATACGTGCATAACTAAATGCTTCTTCAAAGAGATTTAAGTAGGCCTATGAAGCTTCATTGCTCCTTGGGATTGGCTTTAGGCATTTCCTGCGCAGCTTAGGTGGAAGGCGAAGAAGGCCCCCTTCTGGAGGAGCCCGAGCCTTCAATGAGATATCACTCTAGAAGAGCTTGAATTTTAACCTTGTGCCAAGACCTACGGGCCATTAAATCCATGTGGTGAAGTTTGTTTGGATTTAGACCAAAAATTAAAAATTCTATTAAACTCTCTGCTAATTATTAGCACGTGAGCCACACAAATAATCCTAAATCGGAACTCTCCGTTAATTGTTAGAATGTGAGGCTAACATTTGAAGTTGACTTTATCTTTTTAGTCTCACATGTGAGCTTCATGTGCTAATAATTAACGGACAGTTGACGAATTTTTTAATTTTGAACCTAAATCGTAAACGAGCTCACCGCATGAGCTTAAATTCTAATTTTTTTTTTTACAATAGAAACTACCTCCCAATTATCATATCCCTACGGAGGCTATTAATCCCATTAAACCATTTAAGTATGACCTATGAATAGGAGACCATGGGCTGGTTTTTTTAAGTAGTCACACCGGAACACGATCCCTTGAAGTGAGTTTTTTTATTTTCCTTAACTGCCACAAATTCTGTAAAACGTGGGACCATCATCATCGGAGTCTATGAATGTGTGTTGTGTTCTGAGCCCGAGCCATCTGACTGGAGAAAGCGCGGGGCCCAGCAGGGTTATGGACTCTAAATTGCCATGTGATGTGGGAGACCACCAGCTGGCTGCGTCTAATTTCTGTGGGACTATCCTTTCCGTCGACTCGCTTTACTCCTCCGGGTCCTCCCTAATGCCTCTCTTCGATCGCTTTTCACACTCGATCGGCCCCCATTGCCTATAGACGCACTTGCCCTGCTGTGCCCCCTAAATGTAGGATTTGGGACATTTGTCGACGTTCAGGCTCTGTGTATTAATAACTGTATACGTGTTATAATTCAAGTGAACTCGTTACGTTATTAACGACATTCTTGGCGTTAATCGTTTGAAGCATGAATTTTTTTTTTTTTATTTTACAAGAATTATATTTTGTATGAGTTGTCCTTGTGCATGTGAGTATTTGATCCTTGACTTTTATCGTCCTCTCAAAGAGTTTGTTAACATTTGACAAAAAGAAAAAGAGTTTGTTAACACCATTTGCTCTTGTGAACTATACTTTCTGCGTCTTTATTGAATGTAAACGAATAACCGTGGCATAATAAGAAATATTTCTGATTGTGTGTGACAAAAAATAAATAAATAAAAAAAAGAAACTTAAAATACTCATGTCATAGAAACATTTTATCTCGTCGAAAAACAAATACTTGTTCATATAAACAGTTCCAAACGAGCCCTAGTTTGCCCAAACTCCGATCAATAAAAGTTGAAGACTCAATGTCACGTGGCTCCCTGTGGCTAGAGGACGCTGTTGGCCGTCGCTTTTCCTTACCAAATTCCCGCCCCAAAACGGCACCGTCAAACCAAGCGATAACAGAAAAAGGGGCGAAAGTGACAAATCACCCCCGGACACAGTCCCTTGCGGGAAAGGTGTAGGACGAGAGACCGTTGCAAAAGCAGAAGAAGGGGCATTTTGGGAAAGAGTGGGACGAAAGTTTGGGGAAGGGAAGAACTGTGTGAGTAGTGAAGCGGAAGGAAAATGATAGTGGTGGTTGTCCCCCCCAGCAAGCAGTTGCCCGCCCATTTCCCCAACTACCCTTACGGTCCCCATTTCTCTCTTACTATTTTTACTTTCTCTCTCTAACACTCCCTCCTCACAACCAGCTGTTCAGCTTTCTCTCTCTACCCCCCCTCTCTCTCTCTCCTTTTCTTTTCTGGTTCTTGTAGTTGTGGTTTCACTTTCCAAGTCTCTCAAATTCTCTCCCAATTTCTCAGGCAATGAGAACGGTTTGATCTCTCTTTCTCTCTCTCTCTCTCTCTCCTCCTGAATTGAATTCTCCAAGTGTCTCTCTCCGTGTCTTTCTCTCTCTAGCTGTCTGGCTATCTTCCCCTGTAGCAATGGAAGCAGCAGGGGAGGATTGCTGCGTCAAAGTGGCGGTGCACATCCGGCCGCTCATCGGAGACGAGAAGCTTCAGGGGTGTAAAGACTGCGTCACTGTCGTCCCTGGGAAGCCTCAGGTACTCCCTCCGCACTTTCACTCTCAGCCATTAATTCTACTGCAATCTCTCTCTCTAAGTAACTAATTGTGTTGTAGATTAACTAACTGAATTCGAAGAATCGATCTTTTGGGAGATCTAGATCCAAATGTGCTTACTGGGTGAGCATCAGGATTGCATGCTTCACTTGGCAATTTGATTTCGGATCATAATTCACACTTTTACCTTAAATTCATCTACTTTATTGGGTTGTACAATTGTGTAGAACTGGGAGTTATTTGATTCGAGCGATATTCTAATTTAGTCTAAACTACGGGGTTGGGGATTCGAGCACACTCTCGAACCAACTTAGAACTGGGAATTATTGATTGGTGGACATTGGGAGCTAATGAGTAATGACTACATTTCCTTTCATTTCAATCCCGAAAACTCGTGAGTTTTCCTGGAAATCAAATCCCGAAAACTCGTGAGTTTTCCTGGAAATCAAACTTTCTTTATCGGGTTTGTTAATATTTTGGAAGATTTTCTGTTGGTTTTAATTATTTATGAGCAAAAAGGGACCGCTTTTTATAGAATTAAATCATTTTTGTCTTAATTTGGTACGTGAAATGTGTTTGTTGGGTTTCAATCTTATGTAATCTCGGATTACTGAAAAGTTCAAGGTTCTTAACACCTTGAGCAATGCTGACGCATGCTATGGGCCAAGGGCACTAGTATTTATGTTTAATCTCCGTGCTGATTGTGACAATGGTGCAGGTACAAATTGGCACGCATTCATTTACCTTCGATAATGTATATGGGAGTACCGGTTCCCCCTCATCTGCAATGTTTGAAGAACGTATTGCTCCACTGGTTGATGGTTTGTTTCATGGATATAATGCTACCGTCCTAGCTTATGGTCAGGTAGTTATATTTTTCGTGGAGAGCTGAGATTGCGTGTCTGCAGTTTACACTCTTTTGTTAAGCTTTCCTTACAATTTTCTGGCCTTTGTGTTAACCTTTTAGTCCTACTGCAGACGGGTTCTGGAAAAACGTACACCATGGGCACTGGTTTTAGAGATGGTTGCCAATCGGGAATTATCCCACAAGTTATGAATGTATTGTTCAACAAAATTGAAACTTTGAAGCATCAAACTGAATTCCAGTTGCATGTTTCTTTTATTGAGGTTTGTCAAAGTGTATACCATGTTACTTTTTGTTACGTACCTGCATTACATTATTGAAATCTAACTTGGAGATTTTGATGCACAGATTCTAAAAGAAGAAGTACGAGACTTGCTCGATCCTAGTTTTTTGAGCAAACCAGAAGGTGCAAACGGGCATGTGAAAGTAGCATCCCCTGTAAAGCCACCAATACAAATTCGAGAATCATCAAATGGTGTTATTACTCTGGCCGGATCCACTGAACTCAGTGTTAGTACACTAAAAGAAATGGCTGCTTGCCTTGAACAAGGATCGTTGAGCAGGGCTACAGGGAGTACAAACATGAACAATCAATCAAGGTAAACTATGTGCCTTCCCCTTCGCTTAAGTTATATGTATTTCTCCTAACTGTGGAATGTACACCAACTGGTAATTGTTCTTCGCTACGTGAAAAGGACTTGAACTTTTTTTTTTCCAAAACTTTTGTTAAATGTGTAAAGACAATATTTTTTACTTGTAATACTTGAGAAAGACTTGGTACATTTTTTTTTAAAAAAAAAATTGTTTTAGTATCATCTGTTTGAGATTCTATTGTCTACTAAGATGGATTCTTCAGTACGTGCCACTGGTTTCAATTAATGACTCGTTCCTTTTCTTTTTATGTTTATAGTCGTTCACATGCCATCTTCACCATTACATTAGAGCAAATGCATAAGGTCAACTCGGCATGTAATGGAAACAACGGTCTTGATGGGAGTATGAACGAAGAATATCTATGCGCCAAGTTGCATTTAGTAGATCTTGCTGGGTCTGAGCGAGCCAAGAGGACAGGTTCCGATGGCATGCGTTTTAAGGAAGGTAAATATCATTCTTTTATCAATTTGTGTGTCTAAAGTGCATTTCTGTTATACATTTTCATCTGGATATTCTTTTATATTAAACAGGAGTTCATATTAATAAGGGTCTTCTTGCCCTTGGGAATGTTATCAGTGCACTTGGTGATGAGAAGAAGCGCAAAGAAGGTCTTCATGTGCCTTATCGAGATAGTAAACTTACTCGGCTTTTGCAGGTTTGGTTCCATTAAAAAACTTTGTGGTAAAGTGTTTGACAAAATGTTCTTGACTAAAGTTATACTCAATAAAATGTCCATGAAGCTCCTATTAACTTTTTCTGTTTTTATTATATTTGAAGTTTATACTAAATATAATGATTTTTTTAGGATTCGCTTGGTGGTAACAGCCGAACTGTTATGATAGGTAACTTTATTTGGTTTGAAAGTTGTAGTGTAGAAAGTTTAGTTTTGCTTAACGACATGATACATGATACCTATCTGCATAGTACATGATACTACCATGTTTTTCCTTATGTCATACAGCCTGTATCAGTCCTGCTGATATCAATGCTGAGGAAACCCTGAACACGTTAAAGTATGCAAATCGAGCTCGCAATATCCAAAATAAGCCTATCGTAAGTTGTTCAGAATAAAGGCTTATTCATGGTTTTCATTCAGAGTCATTACCATTGTAGATACAGAATTTCTGCCTTTTGTAACAGTGTCATTTATGTAGCTTTTCTGATTTGTTATAACAGGTAAATAGAGATCCCATGTCCAACGAGATGCTAAAGATGCGCCAACAGCTAGAGTTTTTGCAAGCTGAACTTTGTTCACGTGGAGGAGGATCTTCTTCTGATGAAGTACAGGTACGACTTCTGTGAAGCTTTATGTCTGATTTTTTTCCATTGACGGTCAGAGTTACCCAGCTGTATCATTGTATAGCCACTATTGTTCCGTGAAAGAAAAACCGCAACTGATAAAACTGTGAATAATGTTTTGTTGCCAGGATAGATGTAATTGTTATTTCTTCCATATCTTAGGTATGAATATATAAGTTTCTAAGTGATTTTACCAATTATCTAGGTTCTCAAGGAAAGAATTACTTGGCTTGAAGCTGCTAATGAGGATCTTTGCCGGGAACTTCATGAATACCGCAGAAAATGCAATGGTGTAGAGCAGTGTGAAAGAGCTTCTCAATATGTGGTACACGCTCTAATAGAGATTGACACATTTCTTTCATCTTGTTTCTTTCAAGTACTAATATATTTAATTTTGACTTGTAACTTGTCTTGGTTTCTTATTTCACTTTGAGCGTATATGGTCAGCTAGAAAGATACATTTACAAATCTAAAACATCATTTTACAGGATGGTAGCCCCTGCTCTGTAAAAAGTGATGGCCTAAAAAGGGGTTTGCAAAGTTTAGAATCGGCAGACTATCAAATGGGTGAAGCAATAACAGGTATCACTTATCTCTGGTTTAGGACTTTGCCGAAAAGAGTTAATTCATAATTAAGTCATCTTCAACTGTGTAAATTTTGTTGTACTATGCATGTAAGCACCTATAGGCTAGCTCATTTGCATTGGTAGTGTTGGGGAAGTTCTTTAAAGTGAAGATGTTTTTACTTAAAGCTATTTTATATACGGTAGGGTTTTCTATTTTAGCAGGAGATTCCCAGGACATTGATGAAGAAGTAGCAAAAGAGTGGGAGCACAATCTTCTGCAAAATACCATGGACAAAGAGCTGCATGAATTGAATAAACGTCTACAGCAAAAAGAGGTACCATTTGCCTGTGTGTTCCTTTGTGTTAAATTAAAATCAAATTAATGTCTTCTTAGAATTTATGTGTAACATTGCATTTGACGTTGGTGCAGTCAGAGATGAAATTTTTTGAAGGTTCCGACACTGAGGCACTCAAGCAGCATTTTGGAAAGAAAATTCTGGAATTAGAAGATGAGAAAAGAACTGTGCAGGTTAACATAAAGCCTTTATACTTGATGGTCTTATTATTGAGGGAACCGATATTCAAGTTTGTTCTTGTTTCATACTGCAGCAAGATAGGGACCGTTTGCTCGGTGAAGTTGAAAATCTTTCTGCTGGTGATGGACAACCACAAAAGTTGCAAGATGTTCATACCCAGAAGTTAAAGGCACTTGAGGGACAGGTAATCGTATTTCTTCTTATGACTGGATTGCTATTTCTCTTTGGTTAAGCAGTGGACTTCATTGTAATCCAATTGTGGCATCTTGTTTGATGTTTTTATACCAGATTTCGGATCTTAAAAAGAAACAAGAGAGCCAGGTTCAACTTTTGAAGCAAAAACAAAAAAGTGATGAAGCAGCAAAGCGGCTGCAAGATGAAATCCAGTCTATAAAGGCACAAAAGGTTTAGACTCATCACTCATATTTTTTTCCTATTAAGCCTAATATTTTCTCTGCATCTACTGATATTATTATTTATATATATATATATATATATATATATATATATATTTTTTTTTTTATTTTTA
>JADOBS010303664.1:0-21633 GCA_015708375.1 Cydonia oblonga | reverse complement strand
TTTTAATAAATTAAGAAAAATTAATGAAAATGTACAACGTAAAAATATGTGTAAATTATCAGCTAGTGCTAAAATATCACTTGTACTCAGCGTTCTCACATTTGATTAGATAAACCTATTTTGTAACCTATAGTTTAGCATTTCATGTTTCTTTTTCTTATTACATGATTGAAAATTTGTCATCTAATAGTTATGTATCTTTTTACATAGTAAATAGTGGATTGTTTTGATAAATAAAATATTACATAGTAAAATATGCATTTATGCGGAGGGGACTGCCGCCTGGGGTGGGTTTGGGGGTGGAAGAGGAGTGAGTAATGAGTATCCTCATTGTAAGGATCTCGAGGATCTTCAAATCACATTCGTTTATCGTATATCGGACAGTAAAAAATTACAGTAAATTTTTTATTTAAAATTGAATATAAACAGTACCTGATAAAAACTGACCGCAAAATGTATAATGAACAGATGTGATTGAAGGATCTTTGTGAGGATCCGGCAAGGATCCTCACAAAGAGGATCCAGCAAGGATCCTCTATCGTCGAAGAGAGGGGAGAAGCTGGAATTGTCCCGTGGGATCCAATCCAAGTCCAAAATGTCCAAAAGATAGATGAAAGGAAACTTTCCATGAATTAAAAAGACACGTAATTTATCTGTTAGGTAAAATGCTTGCAGTACTATTTCTTACATGCGTTAACATTAACCAAAATTTCGTGCTGGCATTCAGAATACATCATCGAAAAGAAAAGAGAAACTCGAAAAATGGAAAATGGAAGAAGAAGCTGCCATTTTCCAACTCCCAGCAGATCTGTTTTTCACCTTGCTGAAGCTCTTGCGCTCATGGATGAGTGGTAGTTGGTGCTTCTCTGTTTCCTGTAAGAAGAATAAACATCGTCGTACTGGCTTGCCTCATTTGGATTAGCTTTGGCCCCTAGTCCCAACCTTCCCGAGCCACTCTTTCTATCTACACTTCCATCAGCATAAGCCCCCGTCTCGGGGTCCATCTGCAGGTTTGGGGGTGGAGGGATGCAAGCTCCACCCTTGCGTTCTGCAGGCTCTCTTTCATAATCATCCTCGTCCCTACCATCGGAATCATGAAGGGGTCCTTCAGAAGGGTTAACTTCTCCAATCTCCTTGAAGAATTTCGACACTCTCTCAAGAATTTCTGACTGAGGAACAGTGGATGGAGGTATAACGGTTGGAATGTCCAAAGGGCTCATCGGCGAGTATGGCACACCACTGCCAATCTGCATCTTTCTGACCATCTGAGGAATAAGGCCAGGTGGGAACAACGGATATGGCGGCAACTTCTCACCACTACTAGCAGGTTGACCTGACAGTAGATGGGGTGCAGGTTGTTGGTTTGCTGGTTGAACGGAAGATGGTATCGGCATGGACCCGGGAAAAGCAACAGGAGGGACTGAATTTGGAAGAAATTGCTGGGATGGCAGAGACGGTGGCATGCCTTGTCCAGGAACTGAATGTTTATCATGCTGATCTTGATCATAGGAACTGGAAACAGAACTTTGCGTATCCGGCTGCCATTGAAATACGTTATGATTTGTTGTTTGTGGTGGCAATCCTGCATTCAAAATAAAGAAAAAGATAATTAATGCCACACCAGTTTATAGAGCCCAGTCGCCCGAAATTTAGTAGCCTAGACACAACACAGAAGCCTACTGCCTACTGCTGCTGAATCTGCTGAAGCAGTGGATAAGTCTTTTGGAAGCCCCGTAAAAGAATTACTTGATGGTCCACCTAGCATCTCATTCCTGAGTGCATCAATAGTATCCTGATCATAAATGCTCTTAGAAGCCCATAGCTGTAAAATTTGCTGCAACTTCAATTGACTGTCCTCCGTGATTTGGGGGTTGTGATAAATCCTTGCAAGCATAGAACCTAAAATAGGTTTGAGGGCAAGTGATTCATTATCAAGGCCTTCACCAGTCCGCTGATGTGAGCTGTAAATTCAAAGGCAAAGAAAGGAATGTCAAAGAATTGATCATACCATCATCAAGCATCTGTGTCAAAAAAGAAACCTCTAACTTCTTTACTGGCACTATCACCATAAACTCAGAAAACTAGAGAGTCGAGGCTAAATATTAGGAGTATAGTGCACATAAACAAAAATAGAGCCTTTTAGGTATGAAAGACGGAGCTTTTTCAATACCAGCTCTTTGGTACTGCAAAGAAAGAAAAAAAGTTATGACGAAATTATAGATGATCTGTTGGTCTGCAAACCCGTGGCAACAGAAAAGGACATATATATACCTGGAAAGGTTCACCCGTCATCCCTATGAAAAAAGTATAAGCTCAACATTTTTTTTGTGGTTTCCACAGCTAGCACACGTCAAAACACCCCACCCCCAAACTCGGTCTGTTGTACCAACTACTTGAAAATTGGACAATGGCGAGTATCGGATACCTACACCCCCACGAAACCTTCCAATACGTATCGGATGCTCCATTTGGAGTATTTTGTGGTGTTGACTATAGGTTACTTTTCAGATACTCCTAGGATACGGTCAAGATACTCCTAAAATATTAATCTTGAATTATTTAGAAATTGGGTTGTTGTTTGTAAATTCCGTTGTTTTTGTGGGTTTGGTAGACTCACCAGGACATTATCCCTACATAACAGCACAAACATGTTCAAAGGCGTTTTTTCACACTATGAAAAACAAACGTCACCCAACCCAAGCACCAAACCCATCGATTAACTGCGTTGTTGAGAAGTGTAAGCTATAACAAATAATGGGAGTGAATCCTTCAATGATTTAATGGAAATATGAGTCACAGTTATCCATATTCATAAGAAATTAACAAGGCAATTACACAAGCAACTGTGTCCAGAAAACATGCCGGCGCAGCTCAATAAACAAAACTTCTCAGACTTGCATTTCTCTAACCAAAAACATACCAAGCAAGAGCAAACAAGAATTCCGCAATTACCATGAATGAATAATGCACCATTATAATTACCTTTCAAACAAAATATCATTTGTAAGGTATATCACATGAAGCTGCCTCTCAGAATCATCCAAGCCAAACACCCTCTCCCGAAGAGCCTCAGCCAACGCTGGCGAGAATATCGACCGCTGCATAAACCAAAATTTTGCTCCTCTAATCGACTCTTTGGTCCCATTCAACGTCATAAGCACATTGTTGAGCTCCATTGCAACCTCAGAGGGAAGCGGTCCCGAGAGCCCCTTGAAGGACTTGGAGGGTGACTGGTCGTAGTCCGCCCGCCCATAAACCCCGAATGGCTGCCCGTGCCGCTGCTGCTCGTAGAAATAGGACGGCGGAGGCCCTCCCATCATTGCCGCAGAAGGCGGCGCGTTCATCATTGGGTTTGGGGGCGGGCGCAGCATGTGCATCGACCCGGGTGGGAATCCAGCCGGGTTAAAAGACCCGCCCGGAGCCCGGGTTGATAACCAGAGCTTGTATCGGTAATAGCCGTGGCCTTCGCCGCCGAACAAGAAGGCGTAATCGGGATTGTCCTGCTGCTTCTCCCGGATCATGGCTTCGAACTCCGGGCCGTTCTTGGCGGAGTACTCGACGAGCTTGTCAATCCGTTTGTGGAGCTCCGGGTCAGAAGGAGGAGCCGCCGGCGGAGGCTGGGGAGAGTCGTAGGCGGGCCCGGCGTGGAAGGGTGATGGGACTAACGGAGGGGGGAGGTGGGGAGCGAAGGACGGAGGAGGTAGGTGGTGGGGGTGCGGCGGCGCATGGGGAAGGACCTGCGGCTGCCCGTGGGGATGATAAGGGAATTGTTGCTGGAGGGAGGGGTGGGGACCCACGAACTGTGGCGGGCCACCGTGGAACTGTTGGGTTTGGGGCGGGTACCCGAATTGCTGCTGTTGGGGCGGTTGTTGCTGCTGCTGCTGCTGTTGAAGGCTGGTGGCTGCGTGGCGCTGTTGGGCGTAGGCCATGGCGGAGTAGTCGTGAGGCTGCCGATCCATTGCCGCGGTGAGTGTGAAAACAGTAGGAAGCTGAGTTGTTTGTGAATGATTTATAGATTTGCCTCGAAGACTGTCCCTCTCCTTTTTCCATGAATCCCTAATTTGATTTGATTTCGTTTTAGTATTGTCTTGTAAAAAACGATGACTTGCAGCACGGTTTTATGTTGTTTCACAATGAACTTTGAGAAGGGATTAAAATTGCTCATACAGGTCCATGTTTGAGATTCAAGTTTTTTTTTTTTTGGAAAGGAGATCCAAGGTTTGGTTCAATTGAACATAATGGTTATGGTTCAACATTTAAGGTTTATGTTGGAGGGTTGAGATTCAAATACAATGACATGGTTTTATGTGACTTAATTCAAGTTTAGTGTGTGAACGTAAGAGTAAATTGTTCTGGTAGTTAAATTTTTTTCTCTTCAAATCATTGTTTAAGATGAGAATTTGAACTAATAAATGTCAAATAACAACTTTTAGTATGACTTATAACCAAACATGACATTAAATTAATTAATTGCACGAGCTGAATCCTACAGTTTGGTACGTGGGACGGGACGGAACGGTGCGCCTAAAAACTGTGGAACGGGTTGTCCCATGGAACGAAATTTGGCTGATTTTTTGTTCCACCTCTTCCCCTGAAACGACCCATTCCACATCCGTGGAATACAAATTTATAACATTTTATGATAAAATTTCTCCTTATCTTTTTTAATATTTACATCATCATTTCCGTCATATTCCTTCCCGTCCCGTCCCGTTCCGTCTGCGTACCAAACTAACCACAGGGCACCCCCTATCCGCTGCGGGTACAAATTCTGCCACAAATGGCCCATAAATATTGGAACAGAATTTGAAGCCGGTACCCGGATCATATACCCGAATCCGAAAACCTGCCCTAAAACCCTTCGATCAAAAACCCTCTCTCTCTCTCTCTCTCTCTGACTATATAACAAAACATTCGAAACTCAACTCATTCTTATCTTTGTTTGCGTTAAGCAAATGAAACTGGCATGGCGATGATACATTTTCAACGGCTGTCCACCGCCCCCGCTCCCGCCACCGCTTCCTCCTTCATTTTCTCAAACACGTTAGCTGCCTCCGCCCTGTGTCTCCGCCGTTCCATGGCCAAGGTTCACACTTTTCCCCTTCATTTGTGATACTCTATTATTTCCATCTTCTGGGGTTTCTTCAATTTCATGCATTTCCCAGAAGGCCAAGTTTTTTCAAGTGACTGTACTCTTATTAGTTGGTTATCTTTGTGGGTTGCTTATTTAAGGTAAGATTGAGGGGTGTTTTGGTTATTGGAGATTGAAGTTTGAAGCTTTTTCACTTGGAATGGGACATTTTATCGACGAATTCGAAGATATTGCGTAGATTCTTGTTGGGTTTGATTAAATTGTCTTGGTTGTGCTAACTAATGCAACACGGGATATTCGGATTTTTTGCTTTGTGTGTGTGTGTGTTTTTGTGTCAACTCCCAGAAAATCTTATAGTGACGTGCAACATTTTGGTGTTACAGCTGCAGTGGAGGGCGTTTGAGGCTTATCCATGCGCTTGCTCACCATCTTCGTCAAATTTGACAACGAATGTATACAGAAATTATTCTCAGCCTAGATTAAAAAAGTCCGGAGTTTCTTGCATGATCACGGCCAACCATTCAAAGTTTGGGCCAAATTTTCATCCTTTCAGAAGAAGTGACGATGGGTCTGAATGCGCTTTTACCTTTCATTCTCATTTAAAACATGGTTCGCTTAATTCTTTAGGGCCTGCTGGTATTTTCAGTTGTGGCTCTTTTAAGAATAGTTGCAGATTACGTTTATCTAATCATGGTGCTGGAGCTTTTCCCAAGAGGTTTTTCTCTCAAGTTCCATCTGTGATAAACAAAGAAGAGAGTATGGGTGTCCAAGGTGGCAGGAATAGTGGAAATACGTTTTTTTTCAGAAGGCTTATTAAACGCAAGAAACGGGAAAAGGCATTAGCAGCTCAAAGCAAAATCAAAGCTATTGATTCTAGTATCTCTAAAGATGTTGAAGTAGAAGCCTTAACCGAACAGCAAGTTGGAAGTGAGAAGGGAGCTGGAAAACTGGGATCTTTGTTTTCCAATTCTCCTATAAGAAATGATACCCAGGTCTCCAAAGCCAAAGGGAAAAAGAGGTCGAAGAGCAAGAAAACTAAAGAACAAATTTCTGCTGCAAATCCTCAAGCAGAAGCTGCTATGTCACAAAGTTCTAAGGTTACTTCTCAACCAAAGAAATCTGGTGGTACCAAAAGTGGCGAAAAGTCAGCGGAGGTTTCAGAGGTTAGCAAATAGCAACTATAATTTTTTTTAGTAGAATTAGGATTGAATCTTATGTTTACATTGCACTATTTTAACTAACACTGCAGACTTTCAGTTGAACCTTGCTGCGAAAACTCCCGTGGAAATTCCTGATGGTTCTTCAAGAAAACCCAAGCCAAAGAAGAAAGGCGGGAACTCTTTTACAAAGGGAAAATTAATAAATTCAGATACCAAGTCGACACAGAAACTTATACCACAAAAAATAGGCAAGGTGAAACCTCATGGGAAAATGAAGCTGAAGCAGCTGTACCCTGCAACTGGGAAAACTGTGGTGGTGGTGGAGTCTGCTACAAAGGCGAAGGTTATTCAGGGTTATCTTGGTGATATGTTTGAAGTTCTTCCTAGCTATGGTCATGTAAGGGACTTGGCTGCTAGGTCCGGATCTGTACGGCCTGATGATGATTTTAGTATGGTGTGGGAAGTTCCATCTGCCGCCTGGACTCATCTAAATAGCATAAAGGTTGCACTAACAGGGTATGATTTCTTATCATTTTCATTCACATCCAATTAGCCACAAGCTACTAACAATACTAGCTGCTAATGTATAGGAATGATATTGAACTTTCCATCATAAGTATTTCTCTCTTAATTTCATTTTGGGGCGATGTTTCTGAATTTCTTATTTCTCTCACCTTGTTCATCAGAGCAGAAACTCTTATTCTTGCATCAGATCCTGATCGTGAAGGAGAGGCTATTGCTTGGCATATTATTGAGATGCTGCAACAACAGGATGCTTTACGTGAAGATATTACCATAGCCAGGGTTGTTTTTCATGAAATCACTGAGGCCTCTATCAAAAGCGCGCTACAAGCTCCAAGAGAAATTGATGAGAACTTGGTCCATGCTTACCTTGCACGGCGTGCACTTGATTATTTGATTGGATTTAACATTTCACCACTGTTATGGAGGAAACTACCAGGTTGCCAGTCTGCGGGGCGAGTCCAATCTGCTGCACTGGCTCTTCTGTGCGATAGAGAAATGGAAATTGATGAATTTAAACCACAGGAATATTGGACTACTGCGGTTGAATTGAAGAAAAAAGAAAAGGATTCATCAGTTAATGCTCCATCCTTCCCAGCACACTTGACCCATTATGATTCTAAAAAGCTAAATCAATTTTCTATCAGTTCTCATAACGAAGCAAAAGAAATTGAAGAGCAGATTAATTCAGAAAATTTTCAAGTTGTTAATTCTAAGAAAAACAAAATGCAGAAGAATCCTCCCACGCCGTATATAACATCCACACTACAGCAGGATGCTGCCAACAAATCACATTTCAGTGCAGCATATACAATGAAGGTGCGCTCTTCAGAGCATTTATCTTCTGATTTCCTCCATCTAAAGAGCTATAGACAATTATCCCTATATTTTACTCATTATCATTGCTTCATAGTATAATGTTTTTATTAGCTTTGAGGTTGTTTCGTCTGCTCTTAAGGATAATTTTTCTTCACAATTGTTGATCAACTTTCCTGTCCAGATTTGTAATGGCTGTTATCCAGTTCATATGGAATCTAGTATCACTATCAGGATATACATGCTAGTGTTATCACATTAGACATTATTGATATCATTTCAAACATTTCATATCAGTTCTGTACATCTGGAATGTTGTATCACTTCAAACATTGTTGTTTATGTTCTGTACTGTTATCGTATAGTTATATTATCTTCATATAAAGAAGAAAGATGGCTTTACAAAACAAAACCAGCCTAATGGTGAACTTACTGCTATGATTCTATTTTTCTATTCGGAAGTGCAAGAGCATATGATGTTCTGAAATGAACCAACATTTGTAATTACCAGAAAGCGTTGTAAATTTTTTTATTTCACTGTTCCTCTTCTGTTCTAGCCACTAGTTTTTTCTTTGATTCAGTTAATCTTATGATTTCATCCTTTGAATTGAAAACTGTATATATACTTTTTTATGTGCTTTAAGGATATGCATCGTATATATAAACACACAAACACTTGTCTGGCTAATGGAAGATACATTATATTTGCAGCTTGCACAGAAACTTTACGAGGGGGTTCAGTTGTCTGATGGTAAAGCAACGGGTTTGATCACATACACCCGAACAGATGGACTACATGTATGTATCTTTTTGCACAAAAACTTGATTGAGTTTCTTGTCTGTCAATGTTTTTGATGGCTGGTTCCTTTTTACATTTCTATTGCCTTCTCTTTAGGTGATCAAATTTTAATTAATTTGGGATTGGGATATACCTGAACCAATGTAATGTTAAAAAGAAAATTTTGAAATAGGATTTTTACTTTATTATAATATTCTTCTTTCTAGTTAATTATTTTCATAACTGAACTGAACTGCTCTTGTGGAATGGTATGTAGTGTTTAAAATTCTTGAGTTGCAAATTGGTTTCTTTTATACTGCACAATGTAAAAAGATGAATTTTATGGGGTAGTGTTTGTCTAAGGCTGCTAATTTTCTATTGAGTTTGCTTAGGATTATAAACGTACTTCGTTTCTTTGTGATGATAACTACTACAACGTGTGCTGATTGTTTGCATGTGTGCGCATGATTTACACTGTCTCAATGATTCATATAAAATTCATTTCTAGTTGAGAGTGATATCTATCATTATTTCTAATACTGATGGCTTTTAATTTCTTCAGATTTCTGATGAAGCCTGTAAGGATGTGCGCTCCTTGGTCATTGAAAGGTGCTGCAGAGAAATGTCAAGATGGCTTCTATTTTATTTGGAATTTAAATTTAGATGTAATGCTAAACAATGATATGCATGTTCATGTCTTTATGCTGTCATTTTTTTCCATGATGCAAGTGTATTTTCCCAGGGTCCAGAACAAGTAGTTTCATGTTTTTATTCAATCCAGAACTGTTCTAATATATTTTATGCTTATTTCAGCCTACAATTTCAAAATTTTTAGTTTTTTAGCTTTTAAGGTTTGAAATTTAATTTGCCCAGTTTTTGGAATCACCATTGGCCCAAAGCATTGAGAGTGTGAGCTTAAAATGACTTATAGTTTCAAAACTTAGTTCATATAAATACTTGTTCCCGTAATGGAGTAGTGAGATCTATATGTTTTTCCTTTAAAACAATATTCCTTTGATGCAGGTATGGACAGAATTTTGCATCAGAAAGTGCACGCAAATTTTTTAAGAAAGTGAAGAATTCCCAAGAGGCCCATGAAGCAATCAGACCCACTGATGTTCGAAGATTGCCATGTAACTAAACAATTTTGCATGCTACGTGAAAATTTCTACATTTTTTTAAAGCAAGTTTTTCAGATGTACAATTAATCTGTTGATAGGCTCATTCTAGTGAACTGACTATAAAATTTTCTTCTTGGAATCTAGCATTGCTCCGCGGGGTACTTGATGAAGATTCCCTGAAGTTGTACACTCTTATTTGGTGTCGGACAGTGGCATGTCAGATGGAGCCTGCTACAATTGAGCAGGTTAGAATACAACATTATGAAAATTCTTCTCTTTTAATTGATGGGAACAAACAGGCTGCAAAAATAACTGTTACTATCCATTGGTCAACATCACAATAATGCAGGCTGCAAATTTCTGTTTTCTCATATGAATAATTTATTTTCTTATGTAAAAAATTAATTATTTCCACGCTGTTTCTTCTTTTTTGACAAGTAGTTGCATTTCTAGAATATCTTTAATATATGTTACTGTACTTTGTTGTACACTGTAGTTCCGCTGTCTTCAAACTATGTTTTTTATTTTTATTTTTTATTATCTTATAAAGTTCAGTATGTGCGTGGTGTGCATCTGAACTGTCATCATAGTGGGAATACAGTAATTTCCAGCTTATGAGTAACACTGCGTATTGCCTTGATAGCTAGGAATGTTAAAAGTGCATTTTATACCACGTTAGGATTGTTTGTCTATTTGTGCTACATAACATAAATCCTTTGTTATGCAGTCATCATCATATCCTTTGTTATGCAGTCATCATCATGTTTTCTATTTCTGAGATAAAAAAGGCTCACAGTTGTTATGCATTCTTAAACTGGAATAGAGGGTGAAATTAAAAGAGGAAAACACAGTGTGCTTCCTATTATTTGAACCCTCACTATGGATTTCAGGGAGACCTAATTGGATGCTATTTAGAACAATTCCTAGGTGTTAGCATATACTTTGCTGAGAAGAGTACAAATGACTGAAATTTAATTTATTCAAAGTTTAATGCTAAAACTCTGATTCTCATAGGTTACAGTGACAGAAGCAGCACATTCTTTGTCAAAAAGAAAATGCATTAACTTGTTGACTTTCCTCATATCCTTGTTCTTATGTTCCATTCATACATATGTAATGCAAATTCATCATCTCTTGCCTTATTCAATTCCCCATCAATCTACCAGATACAACTCGATATTGGAAATGCTCGCAACTCCATTGTTCTCCGCTCTTCGTCCTCAAGGGTTGAGTTCCCCGGATATCAGGCAGTCTTCGAGGTATAATTCTGTTTTCCATCCTAATGTTGTTGTAGACATATGCATTTGGTTCATGTGCCACCGTCATAACACATTTACATTTCTAAAATTGTGTCACTGAAACTGGAGGGAATCCTTGAGTATCAGTAAACTGAATCGACTCTTGTTATGGTAAACAATGGAATCTTTTTAATGTTTCTTACTTATGGTATGACTTTGCTATTTTTTTTCTTTATAAGGGGATACACTTTAATACCCATGAAATGTTCAAATATTGCTACTTATACGAGCTTACATGCCAGTTTAACTTTTGGTGTCATGAACTTATCATATCTATTAGTCATATGATCCAAATTGGGAATTGCGCAAATCCATATAATTACAAGTTATGATTTGTTTTTAAAAGGCAGTTCTTATGTCTGGATTTGGAAGGTAAATAGCCTCTTATGCATGTAGCTTGACTTTTATGTGATTGATTTGATGCCATATCTTAAATTTGCACTTTGTTGCAATCTTTTGTGTGAGATTTTGAGCATGTTTAATTTCTAATTTTTAGGACATGGAAGCTCAAGCAGTCAAATATAAAGAACAGGAAGGGAACAGTCATGACGAAGCTTTTGTACTTCTTAATTCATTGAAGGTAAATTTGGACCCCTATTTCCCCCACCCACATATGCTCAAATACACATACCCTGTCTTATTTTCAAGATAAGAGCCTATGGCATTGAATACGATGTGGAACCATATATGGTTCTTAGCCTGTTAGCAGGTGGTATGGCACCTTTAGTTCATAGGGACAACATATAATTCTTATTCAGTTCACTTTCATACGAGATTTATCCTTTTTTCTTTAATCTTTGAATGTTTGTAAAAGTTTCCTTGATGTGCCAGCGTTGTTGCTTGATTAAGTGTTTTATTTTGATTCTGTAGTGTGGGGATCCATTAGATTTTGGTAAAGTGGAACTCAAGGGGCACCATACTCAACCTCCTCCCCGCTACTCTGAGGCAGCACTGGTAATATTTTATTTTTGTTTTACATTATACAAGAAATGCTGTTAGAATTCTTTAGTTATTGTCTTTGGAAGGGGGGACTATGAATCTATTGCCAATAAGGATCACTTCAAAATTGACGCCTCCAGAGGTGTTTTTACTATTTGAATGTACTCCATACATGGAAGGTTTAATCATAACAAACGCTTTTAGTGTTATAACTGGTGTACCTTTTTTAGCTTTGGTTTTCTGACCCTTGTCTTGTTGCGTTCTATAGGTTAAGAAATTGGAGGAGCTTGGGATTGGAAGACCTTCAACATATGCGAGCACTCTGAAGGTTTTACAGGTAATTGAATGTGTTCAAATTGTCAGGATTTCTTTGATCATATGTTTAAATGTATTATTCTAACAGAAATTGTACACAACTTTTGAGTAATGTCTATCTCATATCCTTAGAAACCTTATTAGTAGTTTCTCAAGAACTTCTTATTTCTTGTCAAACTTGTGTCTTGTCAACAATCTCCAGGAAGTATTTTGGCCGGTCTTTTTATTGTGATATTTTAACCTAACAATATTTGGACTTCTTATTGATTTGTGGTGCCAGGGTAGAAACTATGTGACAGTGAAAAGCCGTGTATTACATCCAGAATTTCGTGGTCGTATGGTATGGTCCGGCATTCCTTTTGAATTAATGCAAATCAGAGAAACGGAAAAGACCTTTACATGCTCTCTTGTAGATCCATGCAAGTCCATTGTTATTTGGAATTTTTCCCCTAAACCCTAAGTTGTGCCATTTTATATTATTTTTTGCTGGTTTCTTGGTTGCCTTTTCATTAGTTTCTCGATAGTTCTTAGTTGAAGAGCATACTTAACATTGGATTTCTCAATCGCTAAGTCCATGAGATATGTTGATATTCCTTACGGCCTCCCAATTTATTTTATTTTATTTCTTACTTTTAGGTGTCAGCATTTCTCGGCGACCATTTTTCCGAGGTCACAGATTATAGTTTTACTGCTGACATGGAGACTGAGGTAATTCTATATTGACTATTACATTTTTCAGTATAAGTTTAATTATTTTTTAATAGAAAAGAATTAATGCGTATAATATTTCTTCCATCAAGCAATGTTGTTCTGTCATTGTTAATTATTTGATGTACTTGATTTCCATTTTTTGTTCCTGGTGACTGACTTCGTCTCTCACTTTTGATCCAGCTTGATAATGTCTCTGCTGGCTTGACTGAATGGAAAGGCCTCCTTAAAGATTATTGGACCCGATTCAGCACTTCTTGTGAACGTACCAGTACTGTTCATATTCATCAGGTAAGATTGGTTTGTAGAACAAGGAACAAGGATTTAGAAATTAGAGAGGGATTTAGAAGAGAGAGAATTAGAGTTCAAGAGAAGAGTAATAGATAGTCAGCACAAGGAGAGTACGGCAAGAAGACCAATGATTTGAAACATAAATTATAGTGACGGAAGGGAAGAAGGAGAAACAAAAATACTCAGGGAGAAAATCTGTTTAATAAATCATTCAAGTCTTATCAATTCTGCTTCAACTGAATTACAAAGCATCTATTTATAATGACGTAATCTTGCTAGAAATGGGATTGCAATCCTAAACTTACTGGAAACAGGAAAGTAATAAGAACAGGAAGGTAACAAAAAAATAGGAAACTAAATTAAAATTCTTAATTCATTATTCTGCATAATTGGGTCTTCGTTAAAATCAAGCGTCTTTTTGTAAGATACCTGTACTTGGAAGAACTTTCCTATTTATAATAAGCCATTCAATATCACAGGTAGAGAAGATGATGGAGAAGAAATTTGGAGACTTCTTGTTTGCTTCTCTTCCCGACCAAAGCAGGACATGCCCATAGTATGCAGATGCTGTCATTAGCATGTAATTTATGTTGTGATTGAAACTTTTTTCTTGAGAACTTTTTTCTGACACATTACAATTTTAACTTGTACATGTTTCAGTTGTGCGGAAGGCAGTTTGATTTTCAAAGTGAGTCGGTTCGGTGCTGGCTATTTTATAGGTTGTGATCAACACCCACAGTGCAAGTGAGTATGAAAAGCTATGGTATAAGTAAAACTTAGTCTCATGCATGTGGGCTATGTTGTGACTTGATCATTCTATTGCCAGTAACAGTACAATTGACAAGAATGGAAAAGGAAAATTCAGAGTAACAAACAATTACCAGTTTCATTGCCCGTGGCCGTGTGCCTACATATATGGGCAAAGCTGGCAAGTCAATTGACTTTGTATTTCCAGGTCATTTAAACTGCAACGAAAGATCAAGTTATCAGACATGGCTCCTTTCTATAACATAATAAACTGAAATTGCTGAGCTTTGTTCTAATTTCAAGTTGTATTTTGTTGGCCTAAATTTGTCTTAGTTGTAGCGAAAGAAAAATCACTATCCATAATTGATCAATGTTTCCTTTTGTTGCTGCAACTAGATACATTGCTAAGACATTTTACGGTGATGAAGAAGAAGAAGAAGAAGAAGATGGTCAAAAAAAGAACAGCAGCATGGAGGAGCCAAAACTGCTAGGTCTAAGTCCAGTTTCCAATGAAAAGGTTTGCTTTGAATTTTGATATTTTGTTGCTTTAAGGGTGGAGCAGTGGCTTTTCTTGAATTTATTATTTACAAGTTATGTTTACACTAAAAAAAGTTTATGTACTCTTTCAGGTTCTTTTGAAGAAAGGTCCTTACGGATGCTATGTACAACTTGGTGAAGACAGGAAGACTTACGTACCTAAAAGAGCCAATGTATCCCATGTATGTAAAAGTTGTGTTGCAACTACATACTGGAACATTTTATTCTTGTTTCGTTCATTTACACATCTTCTTGCCATTTTTTGTGTTCATTTGAAAACTGCTGTCCAAAATCATATCCTTAATACTTAAATTTGTGCTGTCTTTCGTAGTAGTTGTTTTGACTAGTGCATTGATGTACCAACAAAATTTCGATGCCCGTTTCAAGTTTACCAATGCCTTTTACTTGCCTTTTGCTCCTTTTTCTTCTCCTCCTTCCGTCTTTGTGTGCACATGTATTGAAGACTCACCATGCTTTTCTTTGAAATCTGAGTCTATATTTTCACATGAAATTACTTTTCAGATAAAGGATGTGAACTCCATTACCCTTGAATATGCGCTGGAGTTGCTGCGATATCCTGTGACATTGGTTTGTTTTTCATTCTTATTGCTGAGTTCCATTTCTTGCTCTTCATCATCCTTGAACTTACTCTCTCTCTCTCTCTCTCTCTCTCTCTCTCTCTCTCTCTTTCTCTCTCTCTCTCTGCGTCCGATTCCATGTTTTAATTTCATTTCAGGGAAAACATCCAGCTGATGGACAACCAGTCATTTTAAAGGTTTCAAAGGTTGGGTTTGCAGTTAGACATCGGCACACAATTGCTTCTGTTCCTAAGGTATTCTTTTTATATACATTCAGAATTATGTTGCCAAGAGTTTTGATCAACATTGCACAAGATTTTACCGAGTTTAATGAGTTGGATTATCTTAATTACACATGCAGTATAAGAAACCCACTGAAATCACCCTCGAGGGTGCATTGAAGCTTTTGTCTGGTAAGGATGTGAGAAAAATTGGTCGACCTACGAGAGAACAAATTGAAGAAGCCCAAGCAGCCCTATGATGATCACTACCTTTCACAACTCAATTCATATGAACATTCACCAATTCTCCCTCACAAAGTGGTTCAACTGAACGTGGGATGCTGAAGTTCGTTCAGCAGCCAGGGAGGTGTGTATGCTTCTTACTGCACGAGCTCCAAATTCAGAAATGCTGAGCAAATTGAAGAAACGACCTTATTTTGTGCAGTGTGCACGTATCTGCATTGAATTACTTGGGATTCAGAAGTGAAGGAAACCATTTTGTATGGTCAAATTTGCGCATTTGCCTACTATACACCACCTTAACACCGTAGATACGGCGTCTTTTATTACCGTATAGGATTACGGTATTGAGTCTAGCTAGCTACACGGTATTGAGTTTAGCTAGTAATTGGTAGCCATGTTCCAAGTTTGGGTGGGGAATTTTACATTTTTGTAAAGTATATTTAAGTTGCAATTTCTTTATATTTTGTTCTGAATAATGACATCTGATCAATTTTTTTGGTCAGACATTTGATCAATTAAATAATGTACTAATTGTTTCATGGAAACAATTTCATTTGGTGCCAAGCTGAGCACATTTTATTGAGAATTGGCCGCTATAGAAGGTGAAAGAATATGAGAAGGGTTGTAAATATCAGATTACTTTGTGGTGTATTTTATTGCATTGAGATTTTTTACTGTTAGATAATTGGTCAAAGATTCAATGACAACGATTTATTCTTCTAAATTTTTATAAATAGTCAATTATTTTCAAGTCGTCAATTTTTTTTTTTCATTTTGTCCACATTCTTACATTGAACAACACGTGAGCTACTTAAGAGAGACAAACATCACATTTAAATGAAACGGAATCAACGAGAAATTTTTGTGTGCTCGGAACAAGATCGGTACAACATGTGTTATAATATAAGTAGAGTGATAATTGAAAAAAAAAAAAACCTTCTCTCATCTTATAAAGTGACACTTAATGTATCAATTTATGTTTTGATAACATAGAAAAATCTCTCGCATAAGTAGTGTGCTTTTTTCTTTTTTGGTTTTATGGTGGTATACTTATGGAAATGGGGTATCTAACTTGCAAATGATGGATTTACTACAAGTTCATCCAATACTTATCGAAATAGTGTACCTAATTTGCATTTTATCATTATTTTATTATTCATACAAGTATAGTTTTTTTTAGGTGTTAATATACACTTATTTACAAGATATACAAGAAATTTACCTAAATCCGCCTAAACCGCCTAACCTCTAGGCGCTAACCCGCTGCCCGACTTACGTCTAGCGTTTTTTATAACCTTTCGAATAAGATTAAAAAGACGTTTTTGATTATTTACCGTGAAAACAAAAGCAAAAGACAATTTCGGAGTCACAAAGTAATCATTAATGTGACAGCAAAAATTAAAAAAAAAAAAAAAGGGTTAATGATTAATGGGGACAATCTTATTGTACCCGAACCCGAGCCGTGTGCTTTTCAAAGCCTTTCACTGTGGGAAAGTTGCTCCGACACAACGCACAGAAGAACCCACACCGAGTTTCGCTCCATTTTCTACCCTCAGGTTCCTCTCTCTCTCTCCCTCTCCCTTCCTTTTCAAATTTTTAATTAATTTTTGTTTCTGGGTTTCAATTTATCTGAATTATCTTATCTGCCACTCCGATTTTTCACCTTCAAGAGAAAAAATAGTTCAATTCTTCAGCATCCCAAATGAATTTCGATTGGAAGTTTGGGACTTTCTGGAATTTGGATTATTGAATTCAATTTGGTTTATTTCTTTCTTCCTGTATGTTTTTGCACTTGCTTTGATTTCAATGATTGAAATTGAAAACTTTGGGATTTAATGGGTGATCTGCCTCTGTTTTTCTGATTATTTTTTTGGTTTTTTTTTTTTTATAATAAAAATTAAATTAGGGAGTATAGTGTAATATGCAACAAAGATTGAAGCTTCAGCAACAACAAGAAGCCATAATGCAGCAAGCACTTCTTCAGCAGCAACAACAACACATGTACCACCCTGGCGTGCTCGCTGCTGCCATGTCTCAGGTCCTCTCTCTCTCTCTCTCTCTCTCTCTCTCTCTCTCTCTTGTTTGTGAAGAAATTGTTGTTTGTGACAAATTTAGATGATTTGAGTCATTGGGTTTCACTTAATTTATTTAAATTTTCAAGCTTTATGTAATTCATCAGAACAGCAATGTAAATTGTTAATACATTTGTTTTTGGGTGGGGATTAAGATTTATGTACTCTTTGGTTGCCAAAATTTTGTTTTGAACTCTTTGTTGTCATACTTTTCTCGGGACGACGTGTTTTCTAAGATTGTTTGAGAGTAGTATTATTTGTTGGGAGTTGTTATTAGCACTCCAAAAATCTCATTTGGCACTCCAAACTTTCAATAATTACAAAGAAAAATACACTTATGAGGAGTGTAGAATGAGATTTTTGAAGTGCTAATAACAGTTCCCTATTTGTTTATCTTCTTTATATTTTTACAATGTGCAGATGGAGCCTATCCCAAGTGGAAATCTGCCTCCCGGATTTGACCCGTCTCAGTGTAACAGTGTGTAAGTGCTAGATAGTAGTTTTCCATTTTTTCTTTTGTGGAATTTTTTTTGTTTTCCGGATTTTTTTTTTGTTTGTTTTCCTTTTCATTCATCTTTATGTTTATCTACTTGAAGTTTATTTAGCTTAAGCGGACAGCGAAACTCCAAGTAGTTCATACCGTTTAATTTTAATATTCAAGTGCATATATCTTGAATTAAGACTTATTATTTTGATGGCATGATGGTTTCAGCTATGTTGGAAATATTCATGTAAATGTCACCGATAAGCTTCTAGCTGAAGTCTTCCAGAGTGTTGGTCCTCTTGCAGGATGCAAGCTCATAAAAAAGGATAAGGTACATCACATGCTTCACGTTATTTTGAATCATTGTATATAAATTTGTCATTCCTCTTTTGAAGGTTCTGTTTTTCCTTCAATTTATGGAAATATATGCGATAATCCGACACATCCATAAGACATCTAGTGTTTTCCAATTGGTGACCCATTATGAGTCATGAAATGATTCTACAAGTACACTTTGATCTTGTAAAAAGATGCATTTCTTACGTAAAATATGTGACTACCTGGAGAAATTGTTAATTGTGGCAAACAAAATCGGAATCCTATGTTCAACTTCAAGATTTCTTTTCCTTATGAATTCATGATGTGGCTGTATGTATATATTTTTTGCAGTCGTCATATGGATTTATTGACTACCATGACCGACACTCTGCAGCCCTTGCAATAATGAATCTGCATGGACGCCAACTGTAAGCATTCACTTACCTTAGAACAAGTGTGGCTATTATTCTCTTGCCTTTCTTGACTTCGATCATGTATGTTGTATGTCTGTCAATAGCTTCGAGAATTGTTTATATTCATTAGTGTTTCTAAATCTGGTTTGCAGTTATGGTCAGGCACTTAAGGTGAATTGGGCATATGCCAATAGCCAGAGGGAGGATACTTCAGGTTACTTTGAGCTTCAGTTGTTTTACTGCTGTTCTTTTTACAATTTTACTTTATTTTATTTTTTCTACGGGTCATTACAATCTTATTAGGGTTCATTCCATTAATGCAATTTTACAATGATCAGGGCACTTCAACATATTTGTTGGTGATCTTAGTCCAGAGGTTACAGATGCAACTTTATTTGCTTGCTTCAGGGTCTATCCTAGTTGTTCGTGAGTTCCTGTTTCTTTTAATTATCGTTTTTTTTTTTTCTTTCAAATTTGTAGGAGATATATCCCAGGGGCTAGGGTAGCATGTTATAATGTTTCCTCGTTACTTTCATCAACTGTTCATGTTAAACTTAGTAAAGGTTCTCACTTAGTTTATTGCTTGTTTCCACTTGGGTGGATAACAATTTGAATCCCCCTATTAATTTCCAACTGCATGATGTTAGTTTTACAAGACTTTTTGTTTTTGTCATTTTTATCATTTGCAGTGATGCAAGGGTCATGTGGGATCACAAAACTGGCCGCTCAAAGGGATATGGCTTTGTTTCTTTCCGTGATCAGCAGGTATTACGTTGTTGTGAGTATAAACTAGAGAGTTTTGGTGAGATTCATCCCAGCCTAAATCTCCTCCCACATTTATTTAAAAACCCTGAATCATATCAAGGTAGCTTGTGCATTGCACTCTTTCATGTGCTTAGTGGTGCACATGAAATGCGTAAAGCAATGTCGCTTATTATAGTGGATTGGTTTTTTCCGCACCATTTGTGCTGACTTTGTGTACCTAGAGGTGTTGGTATTAACATGACGCCATTTTTTTTGTTTATCGTGTTGGTTTTACAATCTTAGAACTCTGGTACATCTTAAACTGATTAAGTGCCTCATGGAAATTTTTTTCAGGAAGCTCAGAGTGCTATCAATGATTTAACAGGTAACACATCTAACATGTTGTCTCATGTTGCATTTTCATCAGTGCAAGAACATTGTGATACTGGTTGTGTTATGGTTGATGTGTTCTGGACTTTGTTTTGTAGGTAAATGGCTTGGAAATAGGCAAATAAGATGTAACTGGGCAACCAAAAGTGCTGGTTCTAGTGACGAGAAGCCAAGTAGTGACACTCAAAATGCTGTTGTACTTACAAATGGATCTTCAGGTAGATTGAAAAGTTGCTGACTTTGTTGGCCAGAGGTTTCTTGTTTTGGGCTTCTAGGTGACCTTTGCATTTTGCTATTGCAATTTAAAATAATTGGCTGTAGCAGATAGGTCTTAGATTGGTGGTTGACCCTAGTATATGTTGCCGTATTTTATGAGTCATGATACCGGAACTTAATGGGAAGTTCAGACAAGACTTGATGTTGATGGCTAGTTCTTCTGTTTACTTTATTTTGCAGATGGAGGTCCGGAGAACTCCAACGAAGAGGCCCCAGAAAACAATCAAGCATACACGACTGTTTATGTTGGCAACCTCTCCCATGAGGTGATTAACAGTGATTATTATGTTTCGAATATGAGTTTTAAACCTTGAATTTGGTCCTATGACATAACTTGTGAACTTTTGTTACGTCTATAAGTTGTCAACCATAAAATCCTGCTGAAAATTTGGTTTGCCTTATTAGGTTACTCAAGCTGAACTTCATAGTCAGTTTCATGCTCTTGGGGCTGGGGTTATTGAGGAAGTACGTGTGCAGAGGGATAAAGGTTTCGGATTTGTGAGATACAACACCCATGATGAAGCAGCCTTGGCTATTCAAATGGGAAATGGCAGGATAATTCACGGAAAGTTCATGAAGGTAATGGAAACTCTACTGCAAATTTATCATTTTGATGGTCACGCAGTTCCTTTGCCTCGTTCATATTGTTCTTCAATGCACATATGCAAATGACACTTGACACCTTTCAGTGGGTTGCTATGCATACGATTGACCTACACAGACGACTTGTACAGTTTACGTCTTTCGCTGGTGGTCAATCAAATTACAGTCGGTGTTATTTCTGTCATGATAAAACATCTTTTGTTTTGTGTAATCGTGCATGCAGTGCTCGTGGGGTAGCAAACCAACTCCTGCCGGGATAGCTTCTAATCCACTACCTCCTCCTGCCCAGCCCTATCAGATTCTTCCAACCGCCGGTATAAACCAAGGCTATTCTCCAGCTGACTTGATGGCTTATCGGCGGCAACTTGCCTTGAGTCAGGCTGCTGCCACGTCCATGGCCTTGAACTCCGGCGGGTCCCAACCTATGTATGATGCCTATCCTAATAGTTCATCCGGCAACCAGTTAATGTATTACCGTTAACACTAAGGCCGGTAGTCGGTTTTGGCGGCGTTGCTATTGCGTTTGGTTGCATTGTGCCAATTCTTGCCAGTGCGTGTGGTGTGTATTACTAGTTCTCCAAACGAGATTGTGAGTCGATCTTTTTCTTTCTTTCCGGTGACAGATTGGGAATTCATCTGTAGTTACATGAATTTTTGATCTCCTATGTATGTTGTATCATGTAATATGTGATTAGAGATGAGATTATCGTTCTTATTTTGTGGGATTTGTTAATGAAATGGGGATGTTTTTTAGTTACGTTAACTTCTCTTAGTCAAGGCATCTGACTTGAAATCTACTCGACATCATTTATTATTCATGTCACCTTCGATTTTGATCCTCAAATCCCAATCAAGGTTTCACAATTTGCACAAAATAATCATCCGGATCAACAGGGACCTACCCAATCACGTGGCTATATAAGCATGTTCTCTGATTCTAATACCAAAGTTGATGGGTCGAAGACCA
>JADOBS010303663.1:0-21625 GCA_015708375.1 Cydonia oblonga | reverse complement strand
TTAAGCTTTATTCCATGGGTTGGAGATGGTCTTAGTGTCTATATATCTATTATATCTATACTACTTTAGATGCCTTCATGGTATAGTTGTTGGTGAACCTCTAGTATATATGATGAGATCTATCATCATGAGAAGGTACGATCTACCTTAAGTAGTACCTATAATGGTCAAGAAAGTTGCCATTTATCGCTGTTGCAAATCATTTTCAATTGATAATATCGCTTGATAGGTCGATCAGAAAGTTATTTCAATGTTTCTACCAACACATGTTGGCAAAAGTATTGCTTCTCTATGCCATATCTCTTTCCGTTGGTCGTCATGGTTCCAAATACGTTTCAATCATCGTTTCTTCACACAGGCTTTTCCTTCATTACTTGTTCTTAAGAGATTAATTAGCCGTTGCAATTTTTTATCTGGATTGTTTTGGCACTCAACACTAAGTAGAAAGAGCTCTGCACAACATTTTCATTTCACTACATATTCTTCCATTGCTTGTTAATGCTAGTGGATCGACATATTCACTATCTATACACTGTATATATAACCCTGTATATAGCAGTCTTGAGAGGCTATAGATGGTCTTCTTTCACTCGAAGAGAGGAGGTCATGACTGGTGCAACTTTTAGAAACGTCAATCCATGTTCTTCTTTTGGATTCTAACATTTTTTCTTGTGTTTGCTTTAGCAGATGCCTTATGTGTACATTTTAGTGGCAATTTGGATTATAGGGTATAAACTTGCTAATCTACAATGATCCTTAATCTATTGTGATAACTGGCTGCAAATGTTAGGTATTTTTTATTGTGTGAGAGAACTTACACGTTCACTCAATGTAAAGATTAGGACTTTTTTTATTCTCAATGTATATGACTTACTGCAGTGCTTTATCTGGTCTGAAAAAAATTGAAAGATTAGTCAGAAGTCCAGTAAAAAAGTGATAACTGGCTTTATATCCTAAGTTGATTGAGTAAATTTGGACTTTTATCTCAACTGCATCCGGGTCACTTTCCCAAGCATTTACTAATTTAATTCCTTCCGAGTTTAAGTTTTAATTTGTATTTTGAGCAACTCGGTTATTTTCATAAACGATCTATATGGTGATCAACTCGTTCTTAGTCTAGGATTACAGTTCTTTTTATGTTGGAAGCGTTTCCAACAAAGTTCGAATTCCACCTAATTATTTGTCTAGGGTTAGGTTTCTTCTTAAGTCGGAAGAGGTTTCGATAAAGATCGAATCCTCCCACCCCATTGATGGAAGAAATGGTCTCTACGGTGCCCCAGTTCGTGATACCTAGATACAGAAATTAGTGCGGCCTAATTAATTTAATTGTACGCAGAATAGCCAATCCACTCTTAATTTTTCTGGCCTATTCTGAACGGATTTGCGTGGACCTGGCCCTAGCTAGTTAGCAAGAGGTTGTTAAAGAAAATATTTGTTTACTTATAGCTGTCGCTTAATTCCTCTAAAGGGTAATCCTCCTTTTTTGTTATACAATATTCGTTACACTTCCATTTTACTCTGCACTACTTTGGTTGATACTTAATAATGGTGTTCTTACTTTAGAAATTTAAGGACATCTTATTTTCTGTCTGTAATCCATCAATCCAAATTCTTCGGTTTTCAAATTCTCTTTGAAGGATTATCAATGCTAAATTAAATGTGTGACAGTAACAATATTTGAACTTGTAATGAAGTAGTTAAAGCATGGTGCTCATCAACACTGCACAGACAGCTAACTTTATTGCGATTCATCATTCTGCTGTTACAAATTGCTCAATATATGCTATTAGTATATGTGGCGTCCATCATTACCATCGATTTCAGTTTGCCAATAATATCATATAGTTGCTGAATTGGTCGTATTCAACTTAGAATTGAAGACGTAACCAAGCTTAGCCAATGAAAATATACTTTGCTGAAACACTGTACATATGTTTGAACTATCGAAACAAAAATTCTACTATGCTTCGGTGTATGCATGACAATTGGCAAATAAAATTGAATAGGGTGCTAGATGCGCAACCAAGGATCCTACAATCATGAGCGTCGGTGTATGTTATACACTAGTGTATACTAGAAAATCGCCTATTCATGTATGATGTACCAGGTAGATAAAACAAACTAGTTGAAAAAAATATGAGTACTTTACTGAAATGATATACAGATATAAAGTAGGGCCTAAACAACAATTCCAATCACTGTTAGTTTCAAGACTGCCAAATTTGTTTTGGTTCTTCTAGCTTGCTAGCGTAGCGTGGATAATCACTGGAGACCGAAAAAGCTCATGTCTAACTGCAGATCAACGTTTGTAAAATTTTCGAAAGTTTCATGCAGTGCATAATTGGTTTTTTCAACGAAATTTTTTTTTACTGTTTAATTTGATTCTTGGATCAAGGGAAGCATAATTGTGTAGGTGTAATGCCAATGACAACCCTATTCTGCTGTACAAACATAAATTCATAAAAGTGAGAGAGAGAGAGAGAGAGAGAGAGAGAAGGAGAGAGAGAGAGAGAGAAAAATAAAACTGATCACTGATGTAAGAAAGCGATGATGTGGTTAAAAAACTATGTCAGACAGGGACAAAGTTTAACCTTTTTCACAGAAATGTAGGAGAAGATGTGGAAGGAAAATCAAAAGGCTAACTGCAGGAAGGGAAGTGTCATCATTGTTGATAAAAAGGAAAGGGTATGGGAATCTTCTCTGAAGCACAAACTCATTTTTTTCACTATATTGATTGAATGAATCAGCAGGGGAATATTTTTTAAAATTAAATGGAAATTTCACCTAAATGTACAAGACAACAAGAAAAAAATACATTTTAAAATTACCATTCTGCATGGCTCAAACGTGCGCTAGTAGATATAACAAAGTTTTATGTTAAAAAAAACTGGCACAAAAATCACTGAATTTCATCTTCATCATTTCATCTGTACTACTACAGTCTACAGCAGCATACTTTATGGGGTTTGTCTACTGCGGCAGCAAGTACCCTCTTACCAAATACACAATTCTAACTCAAACCTTAAGGAGAAGGGAATTTAAATTATAGGGCTTCCCTACAATACACCGGTGTATGAGATGCACGGGTGCTTGAGCGGCAAGATTGAAAATGTCAAAATTTAGTCATCTGCTATATTGGTGCATCTCATACACAAGTGCATTTGTAAAATGTAACCCAAATTGTAACTCAGCAATATCAGAATTCATTTATTAGATAATTTTTTCAGACAAAATGCAAAGACAGTTTCAATAAAGGGGTCCCATGTGTATATATACATATTAAAGAACAACATTTGATACAAATATATTCAAATTATAAGAAGAAACTAATACGGTCCCATATAATTATGAAAGAAATCTGAAAGAAAAGATTTTGACGAAATGGGTTTGAATTACGAAATAGAAGTGAGAGAATTACCAGGATCTATGGTGAAAAAGACGAAATCATTTTTCATGTTGTCTGCAGCGAACGTTGTAGGGAAATTGAAATGGTTAAGTCCAGAATTGCCATGGTCTCCCACAGCTTTCTTGAGCTTCCATGGTGCTAGTCCTGAAAGAGATTTAGACAGCAGAGAATCGAAGTTCAAGAAAGCTGTGGAAAAGCATGGCAAGGACTTGTAATTACAGTCTCTTCAGATCTTAGAACATCCCTTCTTGTGCGCCTTTGTAGTTTTCAGCTAGCCAGTGTATAGTAATATGAGAGAGAGAAAGAGAGAGAGAGAGAGAGGGGTTGGAAAAAAAAGGCTATACCCCTTCATACAAAGGTGTCTCTCAAGGACCACTGGCACTCTACAACAAATAATCTGTCTATCAGCTTTATAGAGAGGGAGGGTGGAAAAGAGTGGGTTGAGTAGGGTTAGTCATAAGACATTTTACCCACAAAATGCCTTCTTTCCTACTGAGTGCGTTGTGCGGTACTATAATAATATTTTCTATATAATAAGGTAAAAACAAAACAAAAACTGAAAATTATTCACTACAAGAAAACAGAGAATAAGTGACGGAATTTTATGTGACGCATGAAAATTCGTCACATATTGTCAAAATATGTGAGGAGTTGTTAACAGTCGTCTCATATGACTGTTTGATGAGTACCAAAGTTGGAAACTACTCGGTGACGAAAAATGTCATCACGCGTTCTGGTAATCCGAGACGAACAGTGGAAGGCGTCACATAACCCTTTCAGATTCCTTCCCAAATCTAAAGCGGGAAGTAGTGGCGCCCTAAATAATTAAAAATTTAAGACTAATATTTAATTCTAGACTACTCCAGTTCACATTCTTCTTTCTTCTCCTCTCAGCTCTCGCGCCACCGTGACCCCGAAACCCTGAACCCGCCGATCTCGTCTCTCAATCCTTGGCCATATATCTCTTGCGTGACGACACGCCAATCCACGCCGAACACCGTAATCGTCTCTTTCTCTGCGCCCGCTCTCTATTGCGCCTATCACATCCTCGCAATTTCTTGCTCCACGACTGAAAAACCAAGAACCCTAGATACACCTTTCGTCAGCAACTCAAATCCACAGTCAAAGCGCCCACATCTATGAGACTAATCTGTCACTCAATGCTTCAAGGTTTAAACAATTCAATTTTATCATTCTTTTTAACAATGGTTTTGAATTTGCAGGTAATTACTTCCAGAATTAGTAAGCTAT
This sequence comes from Cydonia oblonga, assembly GCA_015708375.1. Taxonomy (NCBI): domain Eukaryota; kingdom Viridiplantae; phylum Streptophyta; class Magnoliopsida; order Rosales; family Rosaceae; genus Cydonia; species Cydonia oblonga. Next base: position 16,968 of record JADOBS010303663.1, on the reverse strand, counting down.
CAGCCCTTCAGCTCCCCATCCATCCTCTGAGGCCTCTAATTCGGTAAATTTTGGTTTTCCGTATTTAAGATTTATATGTATTTTTCCCTGGGCTATTTTGCTATGAGTAATCGTTTGGGATTATTCACATGATTTAGTTGCACATATATAGGTTTTAGTAAGTTGTTTTATTTGGTCATTCTATTTTAATACTTTTTTGTTTGTTATGAACTTGCAGGATGGAATTTTATTTCTGGGCTTCTTTGGTTTTTCTTGGTAATTTAAGGTAAAAGATTCTGAGTTGTTGATGATATCATTTGTTGAAAAGGCTTGGGAATTTCAATTGCTGTGAATTTGAATCATAATTCTTTAAGTGCTCTGTATTTGAAGAAAGATTGGAAATGGGTCTCTAGGATTTAAGAAACTATAAAGAAAGATTTAAGCAACATATATATCTTTCTCATACATACGTATATATTCAACTGCTCAGTTGCGTTTAAGCCTTGAGGATATCTCAGTTGTGTTTAAGCAATATGGGATATCTCAATTGCATTTAAGCAACATATAACATATATATATATGTGTGTGTGTGTATATATGTATATACACATACATGTATATGACATATGGCTTTTACTTCCTTTTAAGTTAGATACCAAATAGGTGAACGCTTCTGTCATAGTTTGATTATTATGACTTTCACTGATTTTAAGTAATTTCTTCCAACTAGTGAGACTTTTCATCCAATGTGTTTTTCTATTCTTTTATTGGTTAGAGGCCGTTACCTTAGGTGAATATATCCATTGGGTTGTTTAGTAAGAGAACAACCACCTTCGTTTAGTAAGAGTACAACCACCTATGTAATTTGTTGTTATGATTGTGTTCTTTGCAGACTGATCATGGTTTTTGATAAAGGTAGCTTCCTTGTTTGTGTTTTGTAATCCAAGATGTCATGGGTTTAGGTTTTATGCTCCGCAAGTTTGGTAGTTTTGCTTTCAACATTCATCTTAATCTCACTTAATCAAACGTACTTGGCAATTTAAGTGAAAACTGGAACTCCCATAACTCACTTTTTGAAGGATTAATACCGAATAAGATTGTTCTGTTTTTACACGCACAGGTAACTGAGCATTGCAGGTGCAGAACCATGCATTATCTTAGATAACAATGGATGAGATTTTCTACAATGCTTGAAGAAAAGAGATTTAAACTTTTGCAGCTATAAATGTGTAATGCGTTCTTCTCTCAGGTGTGAATTTGGAAAAATCATGTCATTCACTGTTTTTTCTTTCTAATACTAAGTTAGAAGTGTGATGCACCTTCCTATTGTAGTCTTATAGGTATATTTATTATGATTATTATTATTATTTTTAACTTTTATGCTAATATGATCCTTATTGATCTCAGATCCTTCACAGAAGTAAACTGAACAATGCAACTGCAGCTGTGTAGCTTGAAATGATTCGGGGACTGGCATCATGGGTTTTGTGCGTTGTGGCAACAAGTTTGTATTAGTCAACTGAGTTGGGAGAACTAGCAACAAGTTTTTGTAATGTTATTAGTTTTGAAGTTACAATTCGAGTGTATTAGTTTGTAGGATTTTTATATTAGACATCATGTAAATGTAAAACTTACCTCTATTTGAATTATAAATAAAATTGTCGTGTCAAGGATGTTTCATATTATTTATTTACTTATTATACAGTTAGTTTTCATTATGGTTATGAAAATAACAAAATCAATAAATAAAATAAAATAAATATAAATAATTTCAAATGAGAAGAATTCTTATATTCGTCACTTACTTTGGGACTGGGTGACAACCAACTCGTCACAAATAGCACCAATACGTGATGAACCACGCATCACATATACTAGAAATCTGTGAGGCATAAAGAATTCGTCACACATACTTTCCGTGACACGACATAGGTGACGCTCACTGTGACGATCAAAATTCGTCACATATACTATTATGTAACGAATTTAATTGTTTTGTGACGAATTTCAAGGGGTCACAGAAGCTATGTTTTCTTGTAGTGATTTACATATATAAAAAAATGAAGAAACAATTACTGGAAATTAAATATATATGTGTGCATATATAAGAAAAAGAAATAGCTAGAGAATGAATATTACAAAGCCATTCCCATCCTCATCATCACATGCCTCCATGTGACCAAGATCTCTTTTTATTTTATTGGGATTTAAAGGTATGGGTTGTTTATGGTCCCCCAATCCTTATGTTTTCTTTTCTACATGAAAATGAGTGTTGTTCTTGAACCACGGCGTGAATTTGAACCTTGTTGATTCTCTAATCTAACAAATATATTGTTTGATAAAAAAATAAAATAAAAAATAAAAAAACTATTAAAGGTAAATAATACATGTAATCATCGCTCATGATAAGTAATTGTCCATATTTTTTATTTAGTATATGTAATTGAACTGTTCATGAGGTCATTATAGACGTGCTAATATATAATTGTAACAATATTTATATGGTTCTTCTCGATCGACTTCTATTTTCATATCTAAATTTATTAAATTTAAATTCAGAACCTCCTTTAAAAAGTTGAGAAAGAATAAATTTGTGCGGCACTATGTTAAATTTTGAATAGCATTACTTTTTTTTTTGTCGATGATTAGCTTACTTAATTTCATGCACTCTTTTAGCTTTACTTATGGCTTAGAAGTTTTTACCAGTGTTTCTATTTGGTTGACAATGGGGTTAAATGTTCAATAAAGGAAACTTACAATAGAATAATTAGCAGCATCGCCCATTAAGAGACATCAACAAGAGGCATGAACTTGGTAAAAAATAACTTGGACTAAGAGAACATGATAAACTCAAGTTAACCGGTTGAGTCACAAAAACTTAGCTTGTTTATTTCCATTCAATTCATGCCTAAGATATACAAAATAAATGGTGATCCATATTAGAAAAATAATTATATATTCATAAGGATAATACTCGCAGTCTCCCTTGAAGGGATGAGCTCATTCCCCTCATGCAAATAACGTATAATTTACCGTACAAATTTTATAATTAGAACTGTTCAATTTCTTAATCTTCTTGAAGAGTAGCCTTACAAAAAATCATTTGAATAAGAGATCAATTAGTCATTCAAATGTATAAAACAAATCAAAGGTGTAGGTACCAAGTACTATATTAATTCATGATGAACTGTTAATTTATTTGATATATTTGGATGATTAAACAATTTTTAATTCGAATGATTTTTCGTAGGAGTGATCTTCAAATGATGATTAAGGAATTGAATGATTATGATCGTTGAGTTATGTGATTGTTAATGCTTAAATTTGGGAGGACAACAAAGACTAGTATGGTCAACCTTTGATGGGCTAGGGATAAAGACTTTTAAGTAATTAAAACAAGGGAAGTGGTTTACCCTCAAAACTAGGCTACATACAATGTAGTGCTCTATATATATATTTGGTTTGGATTACAAGAAGTGTTCGGTAATGATGTAATCTTTTTCTTTCTTTTTCTCTTGGTTTGACCCCTTATAAGAGTTATTCATCCCTCTTATGTAGAGCTCTATGTTTCCCAAAAGTTCTTAGCCCTCAAGTACTTCACCGCTCTAGCATTAAATGAACTAGATGCGTATCCTTGCCCTGTTGGCTACTCTTACCTTACTCAGTTAACATGTGGAAATGAAGTGATTTCTTCTCAAAGCCATCTAGAAAGTTTTCTAGGTCAACGCACACCGAGCACCTTGCTCAGTGCTGAAGGGCTGAGGAAACACTGATTCGAGCGTCTGGCCTCACAACCTTTATGTCCTTTCAGAGGCTTTTGCCATCTTTGTTAACCAATATGTGGCCTAAAGTTGATGTCTAAGTAAGCCTGTCTCTAGGGCTTCGTGCTATAAAATCGGCACTATGCCAACTTGGATCAAGCAGTTGGAAAGCACTTTTTGAATCAGTGCTTATCATTCTTGTCGATAACAACCCTAGATCGGTGAGCATCGTCTATAGCGGTTGGGATTCCTTTTTATTGCGCTAGCTCAGAAGCCTAATACTTTAATCTTATTTTCCTCTTATAGGCATTCTCTTAGCCCAACTTGATGGGTCGAAATTACACTATATATTATTTTAAGGATCTAAAAGAACCTTACATTAACAATGCTTAATATACGTTGTTCGCAAAAAAAAAGAATATGTATCCCCCCATAAAATATAATTAGATTTTGTTTTAGAGTACTTTTGTTTCCACTGTTGCAAGGGGCCATGAGATCGCCTTCACTCATCACATTGAATAAAACAGAGAGAGACATGAAAATAAGGAAAAATTACTTTGTCCTAAATCCTTTAGCAACATTAGGAAACATAAAACCACATGGTAAAGAAAACCTAAAACTACTCCATTTCGCAACAGAATTCTTGAGCATGAGCATCACACATGTCATTCAAATATAATCATGTATGTAAAGTGTAAATCGTAAATGAACTAACCTATCCTTTTGTCCTCCTACATATATATTGTTGAAGATATATGGTGACTGCCACATTATTTGACACATCATCACAGTGCCACATCAGTTATTGGAGTTAGTTAGTCTGTTAAAAGTTAGTTACATAGATTGCTTAGCTGATAAGCTACATTTGGAGGGTATATAAGCTTGTATTGGCTCAGTGTGCTATGATCTTTCATCGCTCTAGAAATAACAAAGCTTTCACTCTTTTTCTCTCTACATTTCTTTGAATACTACTTTTATATTTCTTTACATACATTCATCTGTGAATCCTTAGATGAATGTTATCATGGTATCTTCGCGATAGGTTCCGATCTTGTGGTGTTCATTTTCGTTGTGCTATGCTGATTTGGTTGCTATGCAGATTTCTGGTGGGTTATCGAGCTTCTGGTTTTTGGGAGGTCAGAATTCGAGCCTATCAAGTGCTGTTTTTCTGTTTGCATTATAAGTGTTTGTATAATTGTGGCAATGAAGCCATTTCTTGATGTTTGAAGTATGATGTTGAAGGTCGATGGCCATTTCTTGATTGTATAATTGATGAAGTATTTCTATCAAATCATAAAGGCCAATAGCCATTGCTTTGTGATTGATTGTTTGTTGGGTTTTTTCACACGAACAAGGCCGATAGCCAATAATGTGTGTTCTTGAAATTGCTATAATTCTTGAATATTCTTGAGATTGTTTGAGCAGTTGGTTTCTTGATTCACTTTATATTGCTTGTGATTACAATATTGCAATAACATGGCATTTAATTCTGTGAAAATTGAAAGTCTTTTGGGCATGATCACTGTCAAGCTAAAGGAAGATAATTTTGTCAAATAGGATTATCAGATTCAGTCAGTGCTTAAGGGTTATTATTTCTTTAGTGGGGAATCTCGGTATCCTCCAAAGTATATCATCAACACTGAACCTCGGGTCACTAAGGAAATTACTGCTGCTTATAAAGAATGGGTTAAAACAAATGTATCACTATTGAGTTTGCTAATTGCTACACTTTCGGATGAAGCCATGGATTATGTCATTGGGTGCAAAACCTTTCAAGAATTTTGGAAATGTTTATAGGAAAGATATGCTTATGTCTCTGTTGTCATGGTTAATCAACTCAAGACTGAGTTTCATACTGCTAAAAAAGGTGCAGATTCTGTTGACAAGTACTTACTTCGATTGAAGGGTATCAAGGATCAATTGGTTGCTACATGAGAAAAAATAACTAAGAATGACTTGGTTATTGCTACTTTATCTGGATTACCCCTAGAATTTGAAATGATCAAGACAGTAATCTTAGCCAGGGAAACTCCAATTTCAATGAAGGACATTAGAGCTCAACTGATTAGGGTTGAAATTGGAGGTTCTCAAAGTTCTTTCTCTGGCAATGGAAGCAAACAAGAAACCACTTGGAGTGGTAATACCACCTACACGAATGCTATATTTCCTGAATGTCAAATATATTCTAAAAATGGCATACAACACCAAATTGTTACTTTAGGGCTTATAACAGTCAATCTGGTGAGTTCTTGGTTTGTCAGATTTGTGGGAAAAAAATGCCATAGAGTTTTGGAATGTTTTCACATAAATAACTTCTCATATCAAGGAAGTGCACCCCCAACATCTCTTGCTGGTATGGCTGCCCAAGGCTCAAATGTCACAAATGAAGATTTCAATATCCATGGTTTTTCAGCTGCTGATACATGGGTAGTTGACACAGGTGCAACTCACCACATGACATCAAATGTAGAAGTTTTAAATCATATCACTCCTTATAATGGTGATGCCAAGATCACTGTTGGTAATGGAGAAGGTTTGGTGGTTCAGAATATTAGTTATTCTCTTCTTAAAACTCAACAAAAGCCATTAATTCTGCATAATGTGTTACATGTGCCACAAATTACTAAGAATCTGTTGTCTGTTAAGAAATTATGCATAGACAATAATTGTTGGTTTGTATGTGATGATTTGATCTTCTTTATACAGGACAAGGCAACTCGAAGGATTATGTACCAAGGTCAGAGTGATGATGGAGAGCTATTCAAGATACCAATAACAGTGTTTGCAAAGTCTAGAGTTATAAGTTTTGAAAGATGTGCAGCTTTTGTTGGAAAGAAGATAAAGACTGCAGTTTGGCATAAAAGGTTGGGTCATCTATCTGAAGAGGTACTTAGTGTCATGTTGAATAATGTTAAAGTATTAACTAGTATAGATTTGTGTTCATCTATATGTACTGCTTGTATTCAAGGAAAAATGACTAAGTTGTCTTTTCCTGTAAGCCAAGATAGGTCAAATATTGTATTTGAAATGATACATTCAGATATATGGGGTCCTTCACCACATAAGTCTATAGAGGGTTATAGGTATTACATAAGCTTTGTATCTGACTGCTCTCAATTTGTATGGATTTTTCTGATGATAAATAAATCAGATGCTTTTATAATCTTTACCAAGTTCCTTGCATTTATTGAGAATCAATTCAATGCTTCAATTAAATATCTTCAATCAGATGGTGGAGGAGAGTATATAAGCAGTGTGTTCTTGCCCTCATACACCCCAACAAAATGGCCTTGCTGGAAGAAAGCATAGGCATTTGGTTGAGATTGCTATTAGTTTGCTATCAGATGCCCAAATACCTTTAGTATTATGGTATTATGCTTGTTCTCATGCTGCATTTTTAATCAATAGGATGCCATCCATAAATTTAAATATGCAGTCTCCTTATCAAGTTGTGTTTGGTATTATCCCTGAAGTTTAGCTTCTTAAGTCTTTGGTACTACAGTAAATCCATTATTGTGACCTTTCAACAAACATAAACTGGAGCCATGATCAACTTAATGTGTATTTCTTGGTTTTGCTCATGGTTATAAAGGAGTTATCTGCTATGATATAAGACCAAAAAGTTCATTCTGTCAAGGCATGTAATACATGATGAAGATGTATAACCATTCAGGCAATCTCAACCACATAAAGATTCCTCAACTATTTATAAGACTTCTCAAACACCTGTTTTGGTTCGGTTACAAGTTCCAAGAGAAAGAGTCATGCTAATACACAATTACAGAATGATTCACAAGTAGTTAGTTCTATAAATATATCAGAAAATGGTACTAGTTCAAATCCCAGTATTCATGAAAATGGTGACAGTGAGAATTTGATTGATAACTTGAATGGTTACAGTCTCAGCAATTCACAGAGACTTCAAACAAGTGATAGAGATGCAAATTCAACTGATAGCATTTCTTTACATAAATATCCATTCTACATATCATCACTCTAGTACACAATCCTTGTTGCATGTCCACTCAGATTCCCAACTTAAGGTAATCATTCCTGATCTATCTCAATCTGATCTAATTTCATATACTCCACCATCTACTCATTCAAGGGTCACTAGATTGAATAGTGGTACAATTGAGAGAATGAATGATGTTGCTTTAATAGCATAGTGTCCTTAACTTCATTCACTTCAAATCGCTGAAGAAGAACCTTTCACCGGTGGCTACTCTTTTATTTATGAGATCACTGATGCTTCAAAACCTAAAACATTTAGGAAAACTGCTATTATTCCACAATGGGAAAAGGCAATGCAGGAGGAATACGATTCACTTAGAGCACAAGGGACTTCGGTATTGGTTCTACCACCTGAAGATAAAGCAATTGTAGGAAGCAAATGGGTATACAAAGTGAAGAAAAATCCAGATGGTAGTGTTTCCAGGTATAAAGCAAGGCTTATAGCCCAAGGTTTCTCTCAAGAACATGGCATTGATTACTTAGATACATTTAGTTCTATTGTCAGGCATAATACTATCAGGATTATTCTAGCCTTAGCTGCCATGAATCATTGGAATCTCAGACAATTAGACATCAAGAATGCCTTTTTACATGGAGATTTACAAGAAGAAATGTATATGAAGCAACCACAAGGGTTTATTGATCCATCTTACCCTTCTCATGTTTGCAAATTGCTCAAGTCATCATATGGCTTGAAACATACCTCACGGGCTTGGAATTCGAAGTTTACAAGTTATTTGGCAATTCTGGGATTTCATGCATCAGCTTCTGATACTAGTTTGTTTGTAAAGAAGGATGAATCTGATATCATCATCTTATTACTCTATGTTGATGATATCATCTTAACTGGATCCAATCCTTTGAAGATATAAAAGGTGATTCAAGAGCTTTCTAAGGTGTTTGACTTAAAAGACATGGGACAACTTACATATTTTTTGGGTTTACAAGTTCATTATAAAGAGGATGGAGGTGTCTTTGTTAACCAGTTTAAGTATGTTAAAGATTTAGTCCACAAAATAGGTATGGACTCATGCAAACTAGCAAACACCCCTTGTAAACCTCACCATCAAATGTTATATTCTGAGGGGCAACTGTTGATAGATCCAACTACTTACAGAAGCATTATGGGGTCTCTGCAATATCTGACCTTTACTAGGCTAGATATTGCCTTTTCTGTGAACACAGTATGTCAGTTCATGTTTTCACCAACTGATGTCCATTTTGGTGCTGTCAAAAGAATCATTCGTTATTTTCAAGGAACCATGAACATAGGCATTACTTTTTCTGCAAACACAGTTTCAAAGCTCAATGCTTTTTCTGGTTTTGATTAGGCTGCAGATTTGAATACTCGAAGATCAATTACTGGATATGTGGTGTACTTAGGCAATAATCCAATCTCTTGGCAGTCTAAGAAACAAAACTCAATGTCAAGGAGTTCTACTGAGGCTGAATATAAAGCTTTAGCAAATACTGCAGCAAATATAGCTTGGATATGAAATATATTGAAGGATTCGGGAGTGTTTTTAGATGTTCCACCAACAATTCACTGTGACAATATGTCTATTATTGCCTTAAGTGCAAATCCGATGTTTCATTCAAGGATAAAACACCTTGACACAGACTACCATTTTGTTAGAGAGTGAGTACAGCAAGCTGATTTGGAGGTTTTGTATATTCCAACTGAGGAACAAACTGCGGATGTTCTCACCAAGGGTCTTCACAGTCCTTCATTTGTCAAGCATTTTTACAATCTCAAACTGGACAATCCCAGTTGAGATTGACCGGGGGGGATGTTGAAGATATATGATGACTGCCACATCACAATGCCACATCAGCTATTGGAGTTAGTTAGCTTGTTAAAAGTTAGTTACATAAATTGCTTAGCTGATAAGCTACATTTGGAGGGTATATAAGCTTGTATTGGCTCAGTATGCTATGATCTATCATATCTCTAGAAATAACAAAGCTTTCACTCTTCTCTCTCTCTACATTTCTTCAAATACTACTCTTATATTTCTCTGCATACATTCATCTGTGAATCCTTAGATGAATGTTATCATGTATCTCATTTGGGCTTGCTTTATTAATACTAGTATAAATAGAATGAGGACAATTTTTTTCTTTCTACAAGTATCATAAAGTTAAAGAGTCCCTTCAATGTTCATTTCTGAATGATGTTTTGTTGGCGATGGATGATGGGATAAGAAGAAAAAGAAGGTGCACCACAACATAACATACAATACAGTGGATGTAGATGATATTATAAAATGATCACAATTCACATGATACTTGCGGTCAGCTAGCTGCTTACTCAGTTAGTCGGGGATGATGTTAAAACGGTTAAAGTGGTGGTGGTGCAGCTGGTGTTGGTGGTGGCCTTGTGGACTGCACCACTCTCCACCAAATAGGCCCATGAACCCTAAATTATTATTATTAATTTACAAAATAATCAGAGCCCTCCAGCCCTTACCCACCGTTAGGCCATCTCTAACCAAAGGGTCCAGAGGGTCAGAGGGCCGAAAATGCCTGAAAACCGTCTTCAACTGAGGGTTAGGCTAGAAGGCTCATGGGCCCCACGGAATCTGAAAAGGCCAAAAGGTTGGCCCAATCCAGCCAGCCAGCTAGCCCCAAGCTGGCCATAAATTCTAGCATTCATGTCTGATATATAAATATATTCATGTCGATTATATCCGACAGGAATGCTTAAACAAATTTTTGAATCCAAAGGTTAGCTGACGCCAGTTACCGTTGGATTCAATTTTTTTTGGGCCTTTTTTTTAATTCTTAAAAATTCTATTTTTTTCCTATAAATACCTAAACCGTTCATTAAATTTAAGTTCTATTTTTTTTTTGGTTTTTTGGGCCAGTTGCCGTTGTAGTTTTTAAATTTAAGTTGTTGTAGTTTTTAAATTTAAATAAGAAATTATGTTTGGCCTTATGGCCCTTTGGCCCTCGGTTGGAGACAAAGGCAAATATAACCATGTACTATTCATTAAAATATTAATATCTTTGAGGGTCAAAGGGTTAAAATGAGCCATCTGGCTAGCCCTCGATTGGAGATTGCCTTACATCAGTTTGATATTCCAGTTTGTTTTCTTTTGTTGGTGTACGGTGCAAGTGGGGGTGGGGGTTTTCGTATACGATTCCACCCAACTTCCAGTGGTGGCTTATCTCCCTCAATACCTACCCTCGGATAGTGGGATTCAAAACTAGGGTTTGACAGTGGGCATGTTATCTAACAACATCGTACGTTGTAGATTTCTTCGAAATTTATAGTAATTTTGAACAAGAAGAAAACACACAGAGAACACATCTTTTTACCTTAACATTAACGATGTAAATAATATCACATTACAGCATAGGTGATTATCTTACGATAATTGAGATGGTAATAAAAACCATAAGTTTTTTTATATATTTATTTTGAGTTCAAATAGTATTCCTTATTTAATATCGTACTGAACTACATCATATGACCATCACATGACAATGTTTTATTACAGCATAATAATATTTCTGAAACACACCGTATTTCACATTTAATGGAAGAAGCCAAAATGCTTCTTGGCAATTTCTTGGAGTCACATCTTTCACATCATAGATTTATAATGTCCTCAACATATCGTTAGCTAGAAATTAAAGAAAAGTCTTCAATTCGAGACTTTGAATTCGACTCTCTGTCCATGGGCTATCACCCTAAGGAGTACAAGAATGACCCCACACGACTACTTGGGCCTAAGTTCAAATTCCAGTTTACCATGCAAACTTACTATCAGAAGTTCTATATAGAAGTTTGGTTTTGTGTTGGACAAAGGGAAAATGGAAAATTTTGAAGTGTTAGTTTTCAGCAGAATGTATGATTTGCATTTGCGCATGGCCTGCAAGATGGTGACCGCGATTGGGACTTTAAACGCAGCTCTGAGTCTAACTACTATGACACTGCTCGTTATAAGGCTAATTCTCAGAAATGTGGTGGGACTCTAGCCTCTAACGTGTTGTTGTGTCTGGGCTGCCAGCGATCTCAGCCACATATGGATAGTTCAATGTGCGTTGCAAAAATATAAATATACACATGATGATAGAGTTGAAATGTTCAAATTTTGATTCTGCAGCTTGCATTACTAGGTAAACAGTCGAAGGTGGAGCTTAGGTCTCTTTCTAATATACTATTAACCGCTGCCATTTGGTCATTGAGTTGTGGCAGTCATCTATCTGTTTCTCTGGTACACAATGGGGCCAAAACATAAACACATAAAAGCTGATGTCTGTGCCACTTTGAGTTACAGGTTCCGTCTGTGCCACCGTAGCATATATAATGAGAACAATTTTCACGACCCACTTCCTCATCTGTGTAAATCAAATCCAGATCATTTGAGTTTATGATTGTGATTCTTTCTCCTTTTCATTCAATCATGTATAAGATATGTAAAATTGTAACAAATTGTGCATGTCCATAAGAAAAATAACCTACCAAAACTTCAGATGCCACGATAATTAATTAAAGTATGAAAGTGTAATTATCGCAAACATAACTTACTAGATGCCTGTTAAGATCTTAACTGAGACTCATGCCATGTTCATGTGTGTTTTTCCTTCTTCACATGATAATGCTTCGATTAACTTGAAATACCGTACTTGTGGGATCTTATGTAAGTTTGGTATACTTGCAGTAATGGCCAGTACAAAGCAAGCATCCAAGGCAGCTGAGTAGTGGGATCGATCCATCCAGCCAAGCGTGTGTGCAGAGTGCAGCACGGAGGTGAGAGGACAAGGAAGGGCAGAGGGAATAATAAGATGGTTCTGCTATCATTGTAAGATTGTGATAATTGAAGGGACCTACATGAACTAGGCTCCAAATCATCATGAATTTTTGCAGTGTCACTTATACCGCCATATGATGCATGGCAAGTTGGGTGCACGAGAGAGTATCCGAGAGCATCCATTCCTCATCACCCTCATCAGCGCCCGATCTGATTCATTACAAATTTGCTAGTTACATGCAGTGATAGTATGGATGGATCTATGTTCAACCGTATCAGTCTGTTACTCCTCTTTTATTTCTTTGTTTACTTTTTAACTTTCTCCCACTTCAAACCTTTTTTTTTGGGGTTCTTGTTACTAGTTAAATTCTAGAACCTACCAATCATCATTAGAGTCTCCTGTAGCATGAATGCAAGATCACCTACTTTTGTTTCGTAAAATCAAAACTTGACTTTAGCTTTCATGCTAATTATGTTAAACAAGCGTACTGATAAACAAGATCAGACTAGTAGGACGTTATTATGTACAACTATATATATATATATATATATATATGAACTATATTATGAAATTAAATCTTGTATAACGCTGGTAATTTGCACTCCTAATAGAGTGAATGAATTATTTGTGAACGTGTCTTGCACTCAAAGATGCTTAAATTTCCTTGTAGCGTAAGAAAAATCTTAACTTTCATAATTATGTTAAAGCCTAAAAACTATAAAAATTCGAAATCTTAACTTTCGTAACTATGTTAAACCCTAAAAACTATAGAAGTTCGACTCTCGTTTTGTCATCGTATGGGTGCTGACTGGGCCTAGTAAATGGTAGTTGAAAACGTACAATTATTAATATTAGGAGATGGGGTTAAGTTAAAAGAAAAGTAGATCGCTGCAGGGTATTACGGTATCAGCCAATGGATGAAGGGTAAGGTTTTTAGATGGGGGTGGGTGGGGGCTGGTGGGGGCTGGGCTCAGGTATCTCGCAATGACAGTTGGACGTGTAAGTAGGCGCATGTGATTATGGCTTGGAAGGGAACAAAGTGTACGTAGGAACGGGACGGGATTGCAGCAGGAAGGGAGGAGGGGTATGCTTGTCTCTATGCATTGCTTGGGATAGGACTCTGTCGTCACTGTCGTATGGGTCACTAAACAGCCTGTTCACTACCACCACACTTCCTTAACATTACAAGTTCACATTATTATATAACCTTAATGTTTATATACGTTGTTATTAATCATATTAACCATAATTCCCAATGCGGACATGGCAATGAAATTGTTGATTTCGTTGAAATTGCAAACTTCTTTTTTTTGTTGAAAGAGACGATAGCTTCATTATAAATCAAGGGAAACAGTACAAATAAACTTCCAGTAAAGGAAGGGACTAGCTCAAACAATCCTCGAGCAAGAGGTCGGCAATGAGATCCGGTGGATCCTCAAGCCATGTACACGAGCTATTACTGTGAGCACCAAGCCATGTACAAGAGCTATCACAGTGAAAAGCAAAACACGCTAGATGGTGGCCGATACCGTTCGCTTGTCAGCGTATGTGGGTAGAGTGACCTCCAGTGAATCAGTGATTGTGGACAACATGAAATTGGAATCTTCAACAATAGGTTTAACCAAAGACGTATTGAGAGAACCGTCCAAAAAAGCAGTTACAATTTGAAAGGAATCGCTTTCCAAAGAATTTTGAATACCCCTTGAAAACACCAAAATCAAGTCATCACGAACAGAAACTAAAAGTTGTTTGTGTAGTTAATAAGGTTGTCACTTGTCAAAATGTCTTTATATTAAGTTCGCAAGTGCAGTTAATTTCAACAAAGAATAGTTGCATAACTTTACATGATTAACTAATACCCAATTGTCATTTCCCATTTGGCAACTAGTTGGCCGTTGGATGTTTGATTCTCTGTTTTATGGGAGCCTGGAGGAGAGATGAACCCACTTTACAACAGCAGTCTTATACACAAATGGGACCCAAACGTCCTCAATTATATGTGATCCATCACATACATGCATGTAGGGTTTTCTCCCGTTAATTTGTTCTTGTTAACCAAATCGAAAATTAGATCTGCATGCACACATAGGATATAATAATTGATTTTCTTGTTGGCCTAAATGATCGGGTGAAAATCGTAATAGTATTACTACTACTGCTTACCTCTATACGAATCTGCCCTTTTCAATTGGAGTCTGAGACACTGAGTAGGAAAGAGCAAGCAAGGCTGCTGTGCCCGTGGCTCATGTTGCCCGTACTCGTGTACAGTTTTCCATTGTTTTTCACTGCACGTGAAAATGTGTACTATCAGTAAAATTGACGCAGAGTGTTACAATAACATGAAAATCGATTAAAATATTTTAAGTTAGGATATAGAAATTTGAAATTCATTAGGAACTGAAAAAACCCTCTAAGTTTAATTAGTGATTGAATACTAAGAAAGATTGCAAAATATATCTCCATAAGTTGGGTTAAACAGAAAACATAAAACCCTAATTCGCAGGAAATCCTAAATGTTTCATAATATTCCTAACTACTTATTAACAAGAAAAGTATCATAACCCAAAAGGAAAACAGGTAAGAAATATCTACAATATTAAAGAAATACTTGCTAAACTACTCTCACCAAACTATGCATGAAGGCTCAAACGCTAAATAATTAGTAACTTGATACAACATTAACCATACAAAATAAATGCCAACAGAGAAGAAAAAGGTATCACAAACAAACCATTTATAATGGTTTTGTTATAGCAGCAGAAAGAGTCATGCAGTGAAGTTTGGTAGCAACATGTGCATATTTTCATAAAAATCCACAATATGTGTGCCAAGGCTTAAAAGAATTTTGCAGAGATGGGGCTCATAAGGGAAAAAATCTATCTTTATCTGCAGGCCCATCTGTAGCCCTGCTAATTGGTCGACTTGTCTAGTCCTCTTCCTTGGAGCATCATCATGTATATCATCTAGCTAGGTTTTCATTGGCTAACTGCATTTGGGATGGATCAGCTGCTGACAGCTGTTGGGACCGTATACAACAATCAATCATCTTATATTTATTTTCTTTGGTCTCAGCCAACCAAACTGTACGTATAAGGTAAAATAAACAACCAAGTATTTTGTCCTTCAATTTCATTTTAAATAGGGTTCTTCGCAAGAGTTTGAAACGTTCAAAGTTTCAAATGTATACGCCTCTCTGGATGTTTAATTTTGGATCGATTGGTTTCGTCCAACTTGACCTATTTGAGTTTGTACAGAGAGTCTGTGGCCCTTGTAGTTAACAAGATATGCTGAAGGCCCAAAGCTATTGGAATTTGAAAGGAAACCTATATTTTGCAGGAGTTGTGAGTTTATCAGTTCTTTCTTTCTGAATAAAGTGTCCATATATTTTTACAAGTCAATCCATCGACAATAAGTAGCATCGAACACATTGCAAATATATATGTAGTCCTCACATTCGTATGAATAAAAGTCACCGTACAATCAAGTGAAGACTGACTGTCGTTAGACCGTCTGATCATGTGCGAATAAAGAATCTATTAATTTTTTTTGCCAAACTCATCTTGAAATTGATGCAGTGAGAATCAGATTCTGGTGGATATGCTTTCCTTGAAATAGTCATATATGATCGTGAAAAATGGTGTGCACACAAGCAAAGCAAGGTATATGTGCTATATGTAAACAAACTAAAGCAAGGGTTTGCAACATCTTTCACGGCACTTCGGTGTGTAGAACATGCATTAATCAATTCCAAAGGACCAAAGTGAAGAGAATCGCCCAAAAACCTAGTAAGGAGAATTGCATATTTCTTGGTTGCATGTAACGTTTTTTTTTTTGTTAAATACATATATTGGTATAAGCTAATTTGCAAAGTAGTTAATAGTATTTATCTTTGTACCTGAAATTTTAAGTTCAACTTATTTTCTCTATTATCATGTGTTAAAAGAAAAAAGAAAAAAAAGATCCGGGACCAAATATCGTGTTCCATAAAATTAAATAATCCCCACTACTTCTTTAGGCCGAAGGTCTTTGCGCTTTCTAGAAGAATAAACAGAAAAAATTTCTACATTCCATAGATATATGATATGATTGGTATTGATTCAGTTGGTTCAATTTTTTTTCACCTGTAAGTGCCTGCGACACAACACAGATGATGTTTTGCGATGGTGTGGAGGTGGGGGCAACGTTGGTGCGGTAGTTAGTGGTGCAACATAAAAAGACATGGATCATTTTGCTCCTTCCACACGGACATATTTGAAGTACGATTCCGACGAACTAGCTAGTGCCATTTATCTATCTAATTATGTTTGCAAATTACAATTAAAAGCATTGTTTAAGCAAACAGCTGATTAATTAAGGGAATAATGATGGCAATTAGTTTTAATTAACATTTATAATTGAGAGGTTGTATATTCATTTAAATGTGATCTACTTCCCAAGAGACCAAGGCCAAGAT